>JBAMJV010000611.1:0-71390 GCA_037951105.1 Echinarachnius parma
CCCATTATAGCCATAAATAGGTTGTATGTATTACATTTAGGCTAAAGTAAACCTAACATGTTATTACCGTGCTTAATAAGCATCATAAGCCTGGTTTTGGTTGTCGATCGAACAATAGCACGACTGGTCACGAGGAACGCATGCGCCGTGTGTTCTCTTGCGACGGCAGGTTCCCGTCGCAAGTCTTGTCGCAAGGTTTTTGAACATCAAAAAGTCGGTTCAAAATCCGTTGCGATCAAAACAATAGAAGAGAGAGAGGAAAAGAGCAAGGTGATTGCGGTGATTGCGGTATTGCGGTGGCTTCATCTCACCCTATTGACCTATTGAAATTGCATCCATGGCAAATATTCATGGTTTGGTAGACAATACTTAATCCTGAATACTTCAGGGCAAGTCTCGTCGCATGCGGTGACCTATTGAAATCGTATCCATGGCAACGATGCATGGTTGGTAGACAATGATTTATCCTGAATACTCCAGGCAAGCCTCTAGATATTTCTGCTTTTCATCAAAAGTTATTTATTCTCATTACATACCCTTTACCAATAATGAAAGGGAGGTGTTCAACCGACAGATTTGTGTTATCATTATTGGGATTGGCATCCACATGACAACGATCGAATGGAGGGGGTGAGGGGGGGGGGGGGGGGGGGGGAGGGGGGGGGGGGGGTGGGGGGGGGGGTGGGGGGGGTGGGGGGGGGTCTCGGCTCTTGCGCTCTTGGGGCCCACGATTCTCTTTCATGTCCCACAGTTATTATTTTTGTTGTTTGTCTACCTTGTTTACCGCGGTAATTTATATTTGGCCTATTGGAGGTCTTTGTATGAGCTAATTAGAGCCCAAAAGCATGCACCACGTCCTATGTTTATATTTTGCAACATTTGTCTTTGCTATGGCTCCATACTCAGGCTAATTTCATATAAGCTTGGTGCACCAATAGGGTACCCACCGCTAGCATGCTCCTCACGGAGTAGAGGATGTTTACAATGCGGGTCTGACGCTTAGAGGCTATTATAGGCGCTATATAATACGAACTACTATTATTATTAATTATTATTAAATAAAATTATTATTATAATTAACAATATTACTATTATAATTATTATTATTAGTAGTAGTAGAAGTAGTAGTAGTAGTGGTAGTAGTAATAGTAGTAATTTGTGCATCAAGACCATATCAATATAAGAGCAGAGAGATATTAACGCTCATCCTTGAATTGCGGAACATTTTGTGAGTGTTTATATTGTACATCTGCAGTGAGTTTGTACAGGGCGGTGATGTATTACAGACTTTGGCAAAATCCGCCTTTCATATGTGCACGTGACCCAATCGCAAGCTGTTGCAGGTCGTCGCAAGTATCGTGTGACCACTCCATAAAACTAATAGGGCTCTTTAGTTTGCAATAATTAGAATTTCAAAAGGTCATCATATGAGGGCGCTATTTACTAAAATTAATAAAAATATACAATATCCCATAGATTCCGATATAATGAGGCTTTTTTTCTCTATTTGTCTGATTTTTAAAGACAACTTGATGTTTAGGTCGCCATTATGATGCAAATTTACTTTTCCTAGAATGAAATCAAAGACTGTTTTGTTGTATCTTATATGTTTTTAGGGCATAAATCAGGCATAAGTACGTCTAAATGTTACTTTAAAAGTGGAATAGGTAATACAGGGCACTACATACAAACTATTTCAATTGTTTATTTAATCCTAACTCTATTAATCTAGTCCTGAGTGAGATTTTCGATAACATATATATTACGATATCAAATTAAGGCAAAATGTTTTGAGACATCTTGCCATAAATTTGTTTTTCAATATTTTGTATTATTCTTTTTGGCTTTCACTTTTTTTTCAGAGAAGAGAACAAATGAAAATGTCTCGTTGACAGTTCATTATTTGATCCCTCCTCATTTGTGAGTTTCTGTCTTAAACTAATGGCTTTGTGTTTACAACTCGATTTTGTTTCATTAGTACAGTATGCAGCAAGTTTATGCAAGTTCATACTTCAAGGATATGTATGTATAATAGTTTATAACTGTCTGGATGTGACCTTGAAAGTGAAATAAGAAATACATTGCGATACATTATGTTTTTATGTACCATTTGTTCAGCCCTATTAATCTAGCACTGATTAAGTTGTTTCTATCTGAATACATTTACGAATATCAAATATAAACATAACAAACACAAAATAGCTTTTATACATCTAGTCAGATTTAACAGAAAAACATTAATTATATAACTTTTTTGCTTGGACCACGCTTTTTAGAAAAGGGAACAGCATTGTACGTCTTATTAACAAGGATGAACATTATGTTTGAGGTTACCAGGGTAACAGAGTTTACAAAACCTATATACACAGGGGAAGTCTGTGTGTACAGCATTGTTTTATATTTTCTGCAACTCTTTTTCTTTAATAAAGATGTATATTATTCATATTCATATTCATCAAGCAGGATTTTACATCAAAGTTTATTTAGAGCAATTAAGTGGAGACATTCCATTAGTCATTGACATATAGAAATGGTAAAGATAAAGTTGTAACCGTTCCGGCCGCTCCTAAGGGTCCCATCTTTCATCCAAAAAAGGCAGATCGACGCTCCTAAGGTTTCCATTTTCATTTTGAATAGGCCAATCGCCGCTCCATAAGTCTTTTTTCATCAAAACAAAACAAGGCCGCTTTTCAGAGCTCTGCCTCGATAATTTTTGGCGATGGACAACTGTTAGAGATAAGTCTACCCTCTCTATGTAATAGAATCTCTCCCGCACATGTACAGTTAAGGCATTCTCTACTGCAGGTTGATAAACTATTTGTTTTCAAAGGAGATTATCGGTTGTTGTTGTTCTTTACCCTCACCATCAATAGCAGTTTGGAGCTGGTTTCATGCATTATTTCGTATCATCTCACAAGTTCCTGCCAATGTCGGGAAAATCTGAGCGCTACGTCGTTTGCCTCTGTCGGATCTTTGATTGTGCACATTCAATGTACCAGATCACAATTAAGCAGGTGGTCCATGATCTGAGGGGCTTGACCGCACTCGCATTTTGCTGCACCTTCGATATAACCCCAGTTCCACATGTTGGTTTGCATCTTCCCAAGCCTGCCAAAGCCTATTCAGGCTACGCAAAGTCATCCAGGGTTGGTTGAATCCTGCTGACAGTTTATCTGATGGCACCATATATAGGCCCCATATAGGCATACACTACTGGCATGTCCTAAAGCTCAATCTCTCTTACCAGAGTTTGAGCCACTGAAGACACGCGTGAAAGGAAGCTTTCCGTGACTTAGTGGGCCAAGGATGCAGTGGGTGGTAATGCAGTTGGTGTCCTTCGTCCTCTGTTTGTCTCAGTCGTTCCTTCTGGCCAGCAGCAGTCCTCTTTATTTCAGGGGGTGCGATGCCAGAGATCAGATATATGTTATCAGTCCTCGTTCGTCTCATACATCATGTGATATAACAGAAGCTTGTATTCTTCGTTGCATGTGCTGAGCTTTCCCACATCCGTGCAGGCATACTCTGCAGCATAGTATAAGAGAGAGCCAGAGCGTTAGATTTAATTGTTGTCGGGATTGCACTCCACTAGGACATGTTGCATGTGCTCAGTTTGCCAATAAAGACATTCCTGGAGCTGACCTTCCCCTTGAGCTTGGTGATATAGGCATTGTACGTTTGAAAGATATAAGGTCACCCCTAGATATGTAGAGAGGACTATCACAGTGTCCCAGTCTAGTTCCATTCCAAGTGATCTTCAGTTTCTGGTTTGCATGCATGTTCTTCAGATGAAAGGTGCATATTTCAGATTTAGTTGAATTAGACTTCAGATTAGTATCTTTGTAGTACAAGGATAGTTCGGTAAGTCCCTCATACAAGATGGCTTCTGCCTTAGGAAGTCATCACTTTGGGTGGTGATACACAGGTCGTCTGCACAGATGAAATTCCTGGTCTCAGGGTAGATACTGTATAGGTTGATCGTTAACATAAATGCTGACATGGGCGTAGATACTTACGTAATACATATTCATCAGGGAGGGGTGAATCAATAGATCACCCCCCCCCCCCCCCCCCCTCCCCCTCGATGAATAAGTATCAATGACAGATCTACGCCCATGGATGTTGAACAGAGTTGGGCCATAATGTTTCCTCGGGGAGGCCATTCTTGTCCCTGCGCCAACGACTCTTCTTTCCAAACACCTCAACCAAGAAGATTTCAATCGGGGTCTTGACCATTTTGGTCAGGTGCATGTTGTTCACATTCAGTAGTTTGTGTAGAACCTGTGTTGGTTGACAGTAGCATAAGCTGTTCAGAGGTCTACAAACACAACTCCAGTTAAGACCCTTACTGGAAACCATCTTCTATATTATGTTGGGTAATGTTAAGCAGTTGTCTTGTGCAAGACTTCCCACACTGGTTATCCTGCCTGCTCCTTCATCAGAGCTGGTTCTACAACTGCAGATAAGCGGGTCAGAATTAGTCGCTTGAACAGCTTGAAGGTGTGGCAAAGAAATGGTCTGTTTAACGCTTTGTTGCTGACGGGTCTTTTTCTGGAGATTGCATGTTCTGATGGATGCCGTTCCGGGACAGGGAAAGTGTCCTCTCAACAGAGTTGTCCACACTTGTAAATTTTGTCGTGGTAATATTTACATTTAGTTAGTGTGTGTTTAGGATTGTAGTGAGTGTGATATTAATATCAGAGATAATTACTGTGTTGTGTTCTTGTGCTCTTGACTACAATTCGAAGGTCTTCAGCATAAATTATAATTGTTTCAGCAGTTTGGTTAAGTGAAATCAATTGTAACCTCATTTACATGTTAAGGATGAGCCAGTGGCTTACGGTTGCATATGCATAGACAGCAGTTGGTTTTAAGATATCTGCTATGGACTGTGGCAAATTAATTACTAAGCTCGTGATTAATAACATTGGTCAAGAGCCATCTTGCCCGAGTTTGGGGTGCCCTTTTTTTTTATTGCGTGGTGCTGGTTCAGGATCAAGCGCTTCAAAAGTTTAAAGATGTGGCGCAGCTAGAAGGTAGATGCTTAATTTTGGTATCATTTTTTATCATAATTTCCTGGCGTAAAGATAGTTGGCATTATATCTCATCACTACAGCTAGTATATTAGACAGACGGTGTAATGCTTAAGTTCCATGATGAAATTTGATGTAATTACATTATTTGTCACCTTTATTTATAGTGAAGAAAAACAATCATTAAATAGGGAATCTATCTGACATCAGATATTGTGACAGGCCGTCATGCTAGCAGATCATAATTATGTGAGGTGTCAGTGATTAATTGAATGTACTAAGTATCCCGTTTATTATGAATATTGACATAGTACGTTGATTTTGGTAACACAATAAGAGCGCAAATTTTGCAAAAGGAGTTAACCTACACACACATACGTTCCCATGCATGTGCCTCTAAATGCTAGACAACTTTTTATGATCTAAAACATATTTCAATGTGGACGTTAACTTTAATTTTAAAACCATGGTAACCATAGAGGCATGCAAGTGTGTGTACTCATTTAGTTATCACATGACGTTTCTGTCACTTTTGTAGGGTAGGTATCAAATAATGAACTGCAGACAAAAGGTCATGCCAAACAGAAGAATAATACAAATATTGAAAAACAAGTTTCTGACTAGAATTTTCCCCAAACATTTTATCTTAACTTGATATTGGAGTAAAAATGCTATCGAAAAGAGCACTCAGGACTAGATACATAGCGTTACTATTAAATGAATAATCTGAATTTGTTTGTATGTAGCGCAATGCAATCCCTATTCCACTTTTAAGGTACAATTCAGACGGAGTTATGCCTAATTCAGGGCCTAAAACATATCATTTACAACATAACAGCCTTAGATTTCGTTCTAGGAAAAGAAAAGTTGCATAATAATGCAAAAAAAAATCAAGTTGTTTATACAAAGCAGACAGATCGAGAAAAAAACACATTTTTATCAGAATTTATAGGATTTTGTATGTTTTTATCAAAATTTAGTAAATAGCGCCCTCATATGGTGACCTTTTGAAATTATACTTATTGTAAACTAAAGAGCCCTACTAGTTTTACATATGTGCCAAATATGAGAGTAATTGGTCCTCAAATAAAGAAGTTAAGGAGGAGGCAATATGTACCGACTTGGGCCCTACTCAACATGGCCATCAAATGCCTTAAAACTGCATATGACGCATGGTGATTACGTAATAAAAAACGTAATTTTCGTACATTATATTCAAAGAATAACACCATTTCTGATTTTAATATACGTTTAGAAATATACAACATAAGTTTCAGCTCAGTATCAGCAAAGTTTAGCTGATACAGACCTAGCCATTATGAAATGAGAGCATTTAATGCAATCTCAATTTTCACCAACCCTAAGAAATGCAGCAAGAAATGAAAAAGTGCTATTTTTACATACCTCCAAACAAGTAGTAAAAAAACATAGTGCAAATGAGTTTTTTTCTTGGGAACATTTTGTTTCTAACATTAGACATATCAATGGACAAAATGACACCCAAGTCGGAGGATCATAGGGGGGGTCACCGGTAGACCCCTCTGGCCCACGGACTAATAGTCTACCTCTACGTGTGCGCATTAAGGCGATTTTTTAGTACAGGGCGCTCTTCGCAGTGCACTCTTCGTCTTCGTAGTGCTTCGTAGTACTACGAAGACGTGCTCTTCGCAGTGCTTCGTAGGGGTTTCGTAGTGCTTCGTAGTGTGCTTCGCATTGCTTCGCGCGCAGTGCTTAGTAGTGATCCTTGGGGATTGGTAGGACCCCTATAGAGGGCAGCAGACGTAGAAGCAGCAATTTCAAGGCAGGCGTGATCTTAAATAAACACTAAATACTAAAAATAGAAAAAACCTTTACTGGAAAAGAGGAATTCATCTATTTGTGTCGTCGTTCTTTTATGGCAGCTACGGATCGCTTCACCTTCGATTTTCATACCAGTGACGAGGATCTTTGTGTAATAGAGCTTCCACATCTCGTCGCCTTTACGGTGAGTTGACTTGAGGGTTCCCGCTGACTTGTCTGCCCGGCCCGCCGGCGGGCCTGGGTGAGACTTCCTGAGCTGTGCAGGCTGCTGCACAAGCCGCATCACGCAGGGTTGCATATAACTATACTGTTGTGTGTCTTAGATGTTGTATAGACATCGCATAAGTACCATTCAATTTTTGACACGCTCTCACATGTATTGCCAATGTACTCTGTACGACCAAGACATTGTGTGTATACTATACATTTCGTGTAAATAAATGTCGAAGTGGATTGTGGATTGCATTATTATCAGGCAGTCATAAAAAAATGGCGTTGCAACTAGCTATCATCAGTCAACTGATCATATTATAGAAGGAAGATCAAACATTTGCAACAATTCACTGGAATATCCTCATATTATCAAACAAAACTAGCAATTTGTTAACGGCAGGGTAGTCCAAGAAGACTAAAGGTAGAGACATTTACATTAACATTTGGACGTTTTTTTTTAACATGTCATACCTTTAGTCCTAGTCCATAGTGTACACGTTCTGTATCTAGCCACTTATCCACCCCAAAAACCCTCCAATTTGGTTGGAAATATTTCGGCTACTCACCTGAATTTTCACGACTAGGCAGATGTTTACTCTCTTTCTGTAATTGTGCTGTCCCAAATACGTTTACAAGTTGTAATTCTCGTAAAATTAACACTTTTCCGAGGTAAACACAGCCCGATGTTTGTTGACCAAGAATTCCCGTAACGTGCTATTCAACGCAATTGCACAATGTAGTATTGTATTCGCCGTGTATAGACATTTGCATAACACACGGCTCGCGAATATAATACCGTTGCATGTATAACCTGTACGCGCGCGCGCCGTATCCTCTATATAATATACAGTAGAGGATACGGCGCGCGCGCGTGCAGGTTATACATGCAACGGTATTATATTCGCGAGCCGTGTGTTATGCAAATGTCTATACACGGCGAATACAATACTACATTGTGCAATTGCGTTGAATAGCATGTTACGGAAATTCTTGGTCATCAAACATCGGGCTGTGTTTACCTCGGAAAAGTGTTAATTTTACCAGAATTACAACTTGTAAACGTATTTGGGACAGCACAATTGCAGAAAGAGAGTAAACATCTGCCTAGTCGTGAAAATTCAGGTGAATAGCCGAAATATTTCCAACCAAATTGGAGGGTTTTTTGGGTGGATAAGTGGCTAGATACAGAACGTGTACACTATGGACTAGGACTAAAGGTATGACATGTTAAAAAAAACGTCCAAATGTTAATGTAAATGTCTCTACCTTTAGTCTTCTTGGACTAACGGCAGGGTCAACAATTATATTTTAATTTGTATTTATAATATAAATCAAATAATTGTGGGGCCCCACAATTATTACAAATGGTAAATGTTTATGGATATTTCATCCATTTCTAAACTGATTTTGATCACATGGAGTTTATTCTGTCATTAAAATTGTATGCTCATTTCAAATTTGACACTCGGTTTTTCATTATCTCACAACAAAAGTATTTTGTGTAGCGCCCTCTACCAAAACTCTACTAGTACTATCCCTTTAAAGGGATCTAGTAACTTTGTTGACATGTGCAAAAAGTGATGAATGGTTGATGCAATGTATATTGTTATCTCATATGTCCAAAGGGTATTGTGTGAAAATTTCAAGTCAAATGGACATTGTATGGCCAAGTAATGAGCGAAAATGCAAATTGATATTCAGTAACTCACTGCACTCACTTTGTACACGGAAGAAAAACTCGACGGAGTTTTTCTTAAAATCATGGGACAGGTTTTGGTTTTTCAAATTTCCCTTTCATTACAAAGATATGTATGATTGAAGTATTCAGATAAGAAAAACTTGCCCGGAGTTTTTCTTATCTGAATACTTCAATCATATATATCTTTGTAATGAAAGGGAAATTTGAAAAACCGAAACCTGTCCCATGATTTTATTGTTAATACGAATACAACAAGGTATGAGGGAACCGCTAGAATGAAAATTTTATTTTGAGGATTTGGACAATGTTACTAAGTCAACCAAAATTACTTGGAGCTTTCACCCTCTTGTACCTTGTTGTTTGGCTTGTGGTAACAGAAACATTAAATGGGTTTGATACGGAAAGCATCTAGATCTAGATCTTTGCAAGAATGATTTCGGACATTTTGATTGTCCATGATAGTATCCAAAGTCAGATACTTTGTGTGAACAATCGGGATACAATTTGACATAAATTTTAAAGTCTATTTTCACGAAAATATTACACATCATTCAGAAGAATCTTGCAATGATATTGGTATATTACTGAAGTCTCAAATATCACTTTTGGAAAGATCTTACAAAGTTAATGGATCACTTTAATCTTCATTATAATATCATTGTACAGGTAGCGATAGCAAGGTCAAGGGGGTGATTCTTGCTGGCCCTTGAGGCGGCTGATCAATGGCTTCAGTGTTAAGAGGGTACCTGAGATTGCTTCACAGTTATCCCATTCGTGTACAAGCTGCTACTTCAGGTAAGCATTTTAAAATTTAAAATAACATATTATCTTGACATATTTATTTCCCAAACATCGTTTCCAAACATAACGAAGATAATCACAATTGACATAAACTCATACAGATATAATTGATAAAAAGGAACCAGCAATAGCAAAGAATGAGCTCGAGTCAAGGCCAGTCCTTTCACAATTATTGATTTCAACCAATTTATGATGTTCCCCATGATTATGTGCATATGAGCCCCAAAAGATTATTGGGGGGGGGGGGGGGGGGGGGGGGGATGGGCTGTCTCAGCCTCTCATGTGATGAATAAACAATTTCATTTTTCCAATTTAGTATGGCACCTTAGAAGAGGGGAAAGCCAGAAGAAGGATGATTATAACTCTTTTCTGAACTTATCTCTGGTGGCTCAATTTCCAATAATAAACTTGACAAATCAGAATGGGGTGGCTGCAGCCCCCCCCCCCCCCCCCCCCCCCAAGCCCCCATCAAATATGCCAGCACCCATGATGGCCATGTTTGGCAAAACATATCAAGTTATGATGCTAGATCAAATCTATGTTTCAGGCCTAACTAGTATAAGGAACAACAACTTTAGCAATTCTTATAAATGAAATTGGTTGCCCTAGCTGTGTATTGGTGGCCTCTTATTAGCAGAGCCACTTCTGAGTTTCATGAACGAAATAACTAAATGTAATTGCTTTCCCCAGTCGGTTATCTGGTCAGGCTGCAATTGAAGCCTAAATAGATTGACCCTAAAGAAAATGACTGAAGTGTCTGCAAACTATTTGGGGCAAATAAAATGTGGCATTAGTAGAATTGAGTGGCCCAAAGCTAGTTTTTCAGTGGCCCAATATCAGTGGGTCAGTGATTATTTCAATCCCTGTAACAAGCCTCCACACTAACTTTTTGTTCTACTTGCCCGTAAGGAATTACATTTATCTCTGGCAGTTGAACAAAAATGGTAGTTGCCCAATCGGCCAACCAAACTCGACCATCTATACAATTTTACTTGCCGTGGGCAACAGGGCAAGTGCTGGTGACGAGCCCTGCCTGTTATATAAATTTAGTTTTTTGTAATATCTCTTAACTTCTTTAGAGCTTCATATCCCTAATCTTAACTAATCATCATAATATGGCTATAATTCACATTTTTATTACTACACACTGCCAGATCGAATCAGGCAACCAAACTTGACCATTTATACAATGTCACTTTTAGTTGTCTCTCTCCCTCTCTATCCTTCAGGAACACTTTTCTTTATCTCAGACGTCATTTCCCAGCAAGCGATAGAGAAGAAAGGATGGAAGAATCATGACTGTTTGAGGACTACTCGACAGACAGGGTTTGGATTTTGTTTTGCTGTAAGTTTCTTTTAATGTATTTTAAAAGTATGCACTTGTGTGTGGGAGTGATAGTGTGGTTCTGTTGACCCGGGTGATAATAATAGCACTTTGAGGCTATGTTGCATTTGGCGCTCTATAAAATATATTAAAGTAAGCTATCTATAGCAACAAATATTTTTAACCAACCGTCTTGTGTAAAAAAATGTTTTTTTAAAAAAGATTTAAGGTAACTGTTTTTTCATTCACATCTGAAATTGAAAAATGTCTTCATACTTCTTTGTTTCTTTGTTTTTAAACACAGGGTCCAGCAATGTTCACATGGTACAAGCTTCTTAGCAAAGTCTACTCCGGTAACAGCAAACTAATGCCGCTATGTCAGATGTTGACAGACCAAGTAAGATATCTTAGCAAGCATTTAGAAAGAAGAACAAGGAAGATAAGGGGGTGTGTGTCTTTATTTAACTCATTTTTGCAATAATATGCAAATTAGAGTAAAACAATAACAATATATGCTAATAAAATGTTAAATGTTTTTTCTCATCTTTTTTTCCTTTTGTAGAATTTTTATGGACGTGCAATTATTTTTTAAAGGTAATTTTTAGCTTCACACTTGATGATTAAAGTGATACCTGTAAAGTGTCAGATATTGCACAAAATGACATTTGAGACTTCAATCCTATATCAATATCATTGTAAAATACAATTGAAAGATTTGTGAAAGTTTGAAAGAAAACGAACACTGTTTACCTAGTGAAAAAAACGAATATTGAGTTCATATTTTATCACCGAATACTGATGGTCTGCCATACATTTGTCGCAGTAATGAATGATCCGTTTGAGATATTCGCACCCGACTATGTTTACACACGTAGTACAGAATTCATGGAATTTGCTCGCTCGGCTCAAAGTTCAATCTCCGGAATGTTCCCACGCATGCTGCAATGCGGACACGTTTAGCTACAACAATTGTACTTTTTTTCAATTGCGTTAATTAACGCTTTAGAAATAATGATTTTCAATGATAATTATCTTCATACTAAAGGGACATTTGAAAAAATCAAACCCTATTTTATTCTTCTCTTACCATAAGCTAAACAACACGGTAGAAGAGAAACGAGGAAGCTCCAAGTAATTTTCGTGGATTTGGACACTTTACAGGTATGACTTTAATTAAAGGGTCATCAAACCTATGAAAAAGAAAAAGGTCACAAAATGAACATTTGTTTGCATTATTTTCAGGGTAATCATGAAAATCAAGGAGAGGGTCTTTGTTTGGTATAGGGAATCCAATGGGCACATCCCTTAACCAGTGATGCCATTTGTTTGATATATATTCATGCAGATTCATTGTATTTGTGAACTACAAATTATTACAGTGCCACTTGCCAGTTGTTCTTTTTAATGTTTTCTTCCCCAAAACTCTAAATCAGTTGTATACATGTTGGTTTTGATTTGTTTGTATTGTAACTACAGTCGAACCTGTCTTAGTGGCCACCTGTCTTTAGTAGCCAACCTGCCTCGCAGTGGCCACCAAAAGTGGTCATATGCAGATAAAAAACAATTGTATCGAACCTGTTTATAGAGGTCACCTGTCTACATTCGTCACTATTCTTGTTTCCCTTGGATGGTCATTGTACACAGGTTTGACTGTAATAATAATAATATAATTGCTTATATAGTGCTAAATACATAGATCATGTTCCATAGTATTACCCCAGTCATAGGATACAATGCAAACCAGCACACATTGTGTGCACCATCTTCACTCCCTGGGGGGCTCATGGGCATTGAAAAGATCATCCTACCGGGTCCCCATTTACATGTATACACCTGGGTAGGGGGCAGCAATTGTGTATAAATTGTCTTGCTGAAGGACAAACGCAGTTGGCGAAGTTCGAACTCGGGATCTCACGATTGGAAAGCGCACGCTCTACCAATCTTGCCACACCACATCACATCTTGCCACACCACACCACATATTTATATTTGATCTATTTCTCTGTTCCTGTGCAGATTGTCTTCCCGCCAATCTTCCTGGCAGTGTACTTCTCCATGGTGGCTCTCTCAACAGGGAAGAAACCAAATGACATTCCTGCAATCTTAAAACGAGTAAGTAAATTGCATCATATAAATTAAAAGTCCTTCCCGTGCCAATTTTGGCACAAAAGGTGGTGCCTATCTCTGATTCATTAGCCCTAGGCCACACGTCTACTTAATGTAGCGAAAGCTACAGAAGGGGACCAGTCCTCTGGTACCTCGTGTGATTAACGTTCCCTTCTCAATTCTATAAATGCTGAGTGCCTGGCTAGAAGGCAGAAGGTTCCATTTTTAGAGTCTTTGGTATGACCCGGTCTGGGTTTGAACCCGGAACCTCTCGTGCATGAGGCGGACACTCTAACCGCTAAGCCACCATGCTCGGTATCATATAAATAAAGTTTAATTTAAATGCAATGGCACCTCCTTTCAACAGTTCTGATATATAAAAAACTATTATAACAAGAACATTTTGCTGGACCAAACTCTTAAACATATTTTTGTTTTTCGACCCTAATATTGTAATAAGCTCAACTTGAAGGTAATTTTAATTTCCCAGCTTCTGTGCAGTAACTCAATGTAGGTCATATACATGTATGGTCATGTTATGCATTTTATACAAAATGTTTATTATTATTCAAACATGAGAAACAAATACCTAAGTAGTTTAATTAGGCATGTACTAATATCCATTTTCACATTTTCTTGGTGCATAACTGCTGTACAAATGTTTAACTAACAATAAATGCTGAAACAAGTAGCCTGTTATTTTCGATTCACCGTTTCTCGGTTCAATATTACGTTATTGGTGCCCTCTGGGCCAGTCATAATTTTAATAAATTCATGCCTTTTTTTTTTTTTTTTTTTTTGATGGTATAGCACTGTATTTATGTGCGATGTACACCGAATTTCTATGTAATTCAAGATAATGTAGATGATACAAACTAAGTTTTCTACAACTTCTCTCTTTTTTTTAATACAGGATATTCCAAGCACGTACTTAACCGGATTGAAGGTAGGTTCAGTCTCACAATTTCTTCTTCTTTTTTATGTGAATGTTGTTTCAGTGATTCTATAGTATTAACTTGTTAACACAGTGAGGCGCGGAGGGAAAATTGAATAGAACTACTACAACAAATATACCTGTTGACTTGCCTACTAAGTAGGATAACTGGAGAAGTGATTTTGTTTTTGAGGGCCTAGAAACAGAATTGCTGTCAAGAACAAATTAAAAAGCTGAAGTATAGATGTTGCCGTGTTGGGGGACAAGAAATTAGCCTTTTATTATACATGATTATCAGGTAGCCGGATACAGCTGTTTATTAACCCTTGACAAGGGACTAACTAAGCTCTGTTTTAGTTATCATCTGAAATAAATAAAGCAACCTTGATGGGGCCTGTATTATTGCGCTCCTTAATATATTTCATTAACTATCAATAGTTCTGTTCCGGTGCAATATATTTTCAGTTACAGTGAATGTCTATAACTCCAGATACATATTATCCTATCAGCGTCACTGGTAGACTTTTATCAATATATTATTTCAAAATATGAAATCAATTTTCCTTCTCTACTTTGTTTTTTGTATTTTATTTTGAAATGTAAGCTGCAGTTAGCTACTTGATCAGCCTCGCCTGGCTCCATCGAAGCTCTGGTTCATAGCTACTGTAATATTTATAATTGCATATACTTATATACCAATCCAAAAAAAGAAAAAAGGAGAGAGATAATTTTTTGTAATATTTACATTTTTTATTCACACTTGTTTTTGCCTAGGTATGGCCGGCCGTCCAATTAGTGAATTTCTACTTTGTGCCCCTTCATCACAGGTGAGTCTTATGTAACAGTAGTTTCAGGGTATTATTTTCCAGAATATTCTTGAATTCCATTTAATTTAATTTTTTTTACTGATTACAGATTGTTCAAGTGAATTTTATTCAAGAAATATACCCACTGACATGGGCGACGATACTTACGTAATACCTATTCATGAACTTGGAGGTGGACTAGACTACTGAAACAATTACCTTTCATTTATAAGAATATTATTTTCGGGTGGTGCAGGTGGTTCCCTTCACCTTTTTTTTCAGGTGGCCAAAATTACACATCCAATATATTCTCACCATAGACTTGTGTGTTGTAGATCCTAATTAGTTCGTGGCCAATACAGAGTTTCTAGCTTATTTCTAGTGGCCAAATGAATTTTCAGGTGGCCATTGGCACCCGGGCCACTGCTGAGGGCAATCCCTGGCAAGTACAGGCCCCGCTAGCCAGGGTAATAATACAAGTGCATAGAGACGTTCATCTGCATCTGCAATGTGATATGCGCTATATAAAAACTGTGTATTATTATTATTATTGGAATAACCTCTGCTGGAAAGCTAGAGCATGCCAGTCTGATTCAGCATACACTTGTTTTAGAAGTTGGATACTGTCTCGTTATTATTATTTATTGTTGTAATTTTCTTGCTTTCTTTCCCTTTTGTATGTTTGTTACATACAGAGTGCTGCTCGTAAACTTTGTGGCCCTCTTCTGGAACACTTTCCTCAGCTGGAAAGCCAACGCGAGCCATCATGACTCGACCACAGAGGGACCAGACCATGCTTGATCACTGTGATGGATTATCAAAAAAAAATAATAATAATATTGAATATTTATATTGCACAATATCCACCTAATAAGGTACTCAAAGTGCATTGAAAAAGATATAATAATGAATAAAAACAAGAATGGAGGAAAGAAAGAAAGTCTACTTAAATGCTGTTTGAAACAAATGGTATTTCAACCTGTCCGTAAATGTGTCCACGGTGCCACTATTCCGAATATGTGAGGGTAATTGACTGATGAGGTTTCAGAGAGAATGTAAACAGAGTTGGCCATAACTGGGGGGGGGGGGGATCCAAGAGCACAACAAAATATGATTTGAATACATTTTTAACCATTATGTATCATGTCAGGTGTATTTCCTAAACCATGAAATGTTTGCTCTGCTTCCTTGACATGCTCGAAGCCCCCGCCCCCAGATATGGCCGAGGGAGTCTGATCGGTCTCTTGGCAAGTTAGATGGCGCTGAGTTTATATTTCTTTCCACTTGTGCAAAAGAAAAGTTATATGCCAGAGTCCACAAGAGGGCGACAAACTCCATGGATCCATAGAGTATGAAAGTGAAGATTCTTTTTAGTATAAACGTAGGAATGGTCCCAAACAACTTGTCCTTTTATGTGGACTTTTGATAGTTGGTTTGGAGCGGGAACATAACCTCCTCTTTAGCACCCCCTAGCTTACACATTTTTGGCTTGCCTAACTTTGTTTAGAATCGGTTACCGTAGGCAATGAATACTGTATATGCCATATATTTTGCGTACATACATTTTCATGAATACTTTTTCAAGTACTTTACGACATATCGCGAGTGGTTAAATTTGCGCTTGGCTGGACGGTACCAACTCGCATTCATGATCAGGGATGATGGTATTTTCATGTATTGAAGTTATCCACTTCACACAACGGAAGTAGAAAATAACCACTTTTACAGTACATACCCATGCAAGAATATGGCAATAGAATGTAGGCATGTCAGTGTACATGTATTATGTTTACTCCGGGAATCAACAGATTTCTATGTATTCAACATTTTGTGTGTGATAGCTCCGCTCTTCTTTTCTTGTACTAAGTCTCTAATCTTTATCCAAGGGTGAAATATACATGTATATTTAGGTATTTTAGTCTGTGGGTTATAGTAAAAACACTGTACTGGGGATACAACGGAGGTGCAGCAGATTGTGAGTGTGGTCATGGTCGAGGCCCTCGGACCATGGACCACCTGCTTAGCTGTGATCTGGTACATAGAATGCGCACAATTAAAGATCTGGCAGAGGCCAATTACGTAGTGCTCAGATGTGCCTGCCATTGGCAGGAAGTTGTGTGATGATACAAAATGATGATAATTAAAATCACTGTCTTACACTGTTGTTCTCTTGTCAATGAACTGAGATATGATTTGGCCCACATTTAAAACGTAAAATAGTCATACTAAGGTTTGACCATTTACACACCATACACAATATTTCCTTGGAGTACAGAGTGCATAGACAATGCATGAGTGGCAGTCAATAATCAATCACCAACCATGTATTGTCTATGGCTGCACACCCACAGCCTGTTCCACACAACAGTATGGTAATGTCTGTATGAGTGATTTATTATCTCACTATTGGGAATTTAGGTCCGAGTGCTTGTATTACTGTATGTGTAACAATGTTTAAATATCCGGATGATTGAGTATTATGAAATGTACCTATTTAGGACTACCCAAGAAAGAATACCAACAGTCCTTCTCAGGACTCTCCAATCCCTTCCTTCTCATATGGTGCAACCACAAGCCAACTTTATAAGATGATACAAATTAATCAAATTTTCTTTTTATATACACGGTACGTGTTAATGACTTTTATTATGTCTTTTTAAAATCCAATCATTGTTTTAATTAAGTATTTATTCATGTGCTGTATGCAGGTAAAACAATGTGGATGTATATGAAAAATGTGAATTTTAAACTCAAATTATATAGATTTTATGTAATTAACTCAATTGATCAATGCAAACTGTCAATTTGTCAGAATATAATGTATGTCGATAGGATCAAAAGCAGGAGTGCGAAATGTGTTAAAACAGGGTGGCCCAGAAAAAATGGAATTGCACATTTCCCTTGAAATGGGAATGAAACAATTGATTTCACTAGGTAGGACATTATTATACCAAGAATAGCTTTTTCTGGGCTACCCTGTACATGACCATAAACTTTGTGCTAACTGTTTTGAGTACAATTGTCCAGTACTATGAACACCTTTGGTGAAGAGGTTAGTACAGTGAAACCTCATTATATAGAGCTCGGATCCAACAAAACCTTCTTATAACAAGGTAATTTTGCTGGTCTCCGCTCTTTACGTTCTCTTTTATCTTGTTCCCTGATATAACAGTATACCAGATAATCATCATGGTCCCAAGGACCTCGTTATAATGAGGTTCCACTGTATAGGAATTGTCTTTCTTGTCACATAATGGTTTATTATCAATAACTATATATTATGTGACCGGCTATAGCAAAACCCTGCACTTGTCGGTAATTCATGTTTTGAAGAAATTAACATTTTAAGTTCACATGATGTGTGTAAAAGACCTATGATTGTAAAATTGAAACAATCATATCTTCGCCAATTATTGACCAATTAGTTAGAACAAATCATGAAATGAAAGCTTGTACGGTGTTGAGACCTTTCTAATCTGCATTTTGATTTTTACCGACAACTGCAGGGTTTTGCTATAGCCGGTCACATATTTGAGTGTGTGTGTGTTGGATGTTTAGAATGTGATAAGATATGTGTATTTCCTGAACGATGTCTTCCAAATAATAAATGCTGTGTCATCTCATGAGGCATTTGCTTCTTAAAGGGATAGTTGAGTTCTGGTAAGGAGAGTACAGTTTTAGTGAAACTGAATTTTAGTAACCAAAACCTGCATCATTACATTACAAACTAATAGTTATAACTAGAAAGGAACACAAAATTACAAATGATGTAGTAAAGATCATGTTATCATTAAAAAAGAGCCGTTAAAACGTAAGAGGGCGCTCTCTAAACACTCATCGGTTTCAACCATTTTGAATAAAATATTGTGCATGTGATGCTTTGTTGAAATAGTGATTAGATAGAGAAATAACCAACAACTATTTAAATACCTATTTTGTAACTTTTTTGAAAAGGGGAAGCATTTTTTTGAATTTTTAACGGCTGGTTAAAAATTCTCTAATAAACCCGGGGCCCCGGGTTTATTACAAATTGTTATATTTATGGATATTTCAGCCGTTTCTGAACCGATCAAACGAAGATGGTTTTATTGTTTAAATATTATGCTCTTTCAAATTTTACATTCATTACCTCACAAACCAATTAAGTAGTCTAGCGCCCTCTCTACCAAAACTCAACTTTCCCTTTAACAATGGTTTTTATAAAAATTAGAAATCACATTTGTGGAATTTTATTTCCAAAGGACCATGCAAACACAGATTGTTTTGGACTATTATTTAAGAAATGTTGTTGTTTGTAGTGTATTAATCTGTCATCTGACTTTTCTGACAAAAAACTCATTTTTCAGATACATGTTGGAAAACAACAGTATTTGGTGAAAAGCATCTTTAAAATTGGGGAAATTTACATAATTTTCAGGCAGTAATATGTGACCTCACACCACAAAACGACCGTTATGTCGCTGTGGTAGTTTCTCTTTTATTAGCTAAAATAGTCAAATTTTTTTCAAAATGTGAAATTTAGGATTTTGGTATTTCCTAAATAAGCATACCTTTATCTACCTTCTGTGAAATTTTGAGTGTCTGAAATCATGTTTAAATATTTTTTTTCATCTACTTAATGTGATCTTATTACAGCGTTTGAATAGACACTGATCTTTTAAGCGGCCCGTTTCTCCTTTATTTTAAAAATGCTTCAGCCATATTCCAAATCTTTGGCGTTCATTTTGAGAGGGTTTGTTTAGTCCAAATCTGACAAAGTATACCATTTTAAAGGTAATGACTTCTATTTTCATGATATATGAAAATCAGCACAATCAGTTTTCCTGACTTATTGGTCGTTTTGTGGTGTAATGTCACATATATCATTTTCTGGCCAAACCATGGTTTATTTAGTGTTAATCCGAGCCATATAATTTATAAAGGTCAACAAAATGTTTTCAATCTTGGAGGAAAGAGTATTAATCGACAAATAGTTTCCATTTTTTTTGTTTTTACACAATTATTGATACATTTGTCGAAATTGTATCTTATTCATTTATCCTGCATTATAAAATGAGGAAAGGGCGTTAACCCGGTGGGGGGGGGGGGGGGGGGGGAGGGGGTACTCCCTATAGGCCTACCTGGGGAGGCACATACCTACCCAAATTAGATGAAGTGCCCCCCCCCCCCCCCCCCCCCCCTCCCCCAAGGGTGTTTGCTATTTGATGGCTAGGGCATTAATTAATGGTTAATTTTCAGTTGCAAGTTTTACAGAATATTGTGTACATTTGTTGAATTGTATCTTATTCATTTCCTTTGTTACAAGCTGTTTATGTTTTCATAACTACATTTTTGTATCTCTAAGAATCATGTGATTATACATGCTACTCTATTTAGAAATTTTTATTTTATTATAGATATTATACAAGAAAAGTGGCAGCTGTGTACAGGTTACCTCTATAGGAATAAAAAAATTTCTGTAGAGCCCTGACATTATTCATATGGAATATCCCGATGTAGGCTAGTTCACCCTTTGATTGTTTGATGACTGTATGAAGAGTTTTTATGCAAAAACAATAAAACACCATTTTTGTACACGTTTTTAGAAATAAAACGTACCATCATAATAACTTGAGATTGCTAATCAGGGTATATTTTTTTAATATACTGTATGATTATAAGTATCTTACATTTTGTTATTATTTTCGTTTTTTAGCAGGTTTTAATCAAAATTATCTAAATTGGTACAAATTGTTCTTTGGATTTAAACCATTCATGTACATGTTTATTGTGTCATATGTGTGGACTGTCTCAGGGATTGAACCCATTTATCGTATACATTTGAACATTGACAATATTAAAGGCATTGATGTACTACAAGATACTTATACATTGTATGTTTGTTGTCTTTATTTCTATGAGTGTAAAACACATTATTTGAAAAGAACTCTGTAAAACTAAATGCTTGCTTTTTGACTTACTGGTACTGATACACACATACTGGCCCTGTAACATTCACGATTAATCGTACGATTGATAAATTGATCGTACGATCAATTAATCAGTCGTGCGATCAATTGATTGATCGTACGATTAATCCTGAATCTTTATGTTACGGGGCCATGTTTGTCTTGGTTTCACTAATAATGCAAATCATTAATTATTTTTAAGACTAGTATTCTCCACTATAACTGCGCACTGGAGGCTGCTATTTTTTGTTTTGACAGATTTGACAAAAGTGGGTTCCCTAATGAATGATCTAGCAACGGATGAAAAATAGCAGTTCCTTAATGTAGAGGACAGTGGTTGCAAAACAATGATTATTTTCATTATCAGTCAAACCTAAGAGGAAATAATACGAGAAATGGCAGGATTTACGCTCTCTTCAGTATCGGTATTAAAGCCAAAAAGCGAGGATTTATGAGGTTTACCAGGATGTGGAATTCACAAGGGGGCCAAGGTTACTATGGTTAACATCTATTAAGTGCCGCTTGACGGTAAAGAAGTAAAAAGTGGAAATCTCATTCGCTTATTTGAATTTCTATCATTACGGTTGCTTACCAGCGGCACCAAATCAAATTCACTGTCTGAGAACCTAACCTTTTATTTGATGTTTTTAGCAAATGTATTGCTTTTACATTGTTGAAAAGTCAATTTGTGTCCATTCTAGTTCCATCAGATGAATAATGAGCTCCATAATTAAAAACCACAGTTTAAATAAACTTCCTTGGTGAATTCCAGCTAGTATGTAAAAGATTGTAAGATCCCCTTTGTATTACATGGTGTAGTCCCTTACACACACACATACATCCACACGACATGTACGGTACAATTAAACCTGTGTATAGTGACCACCAAAGAGAAACAACAAAATGGTTAATACTGTAGACAGTTGACCTCTATACTAAAGAAAGGTTAGCTGTTATACTAAGAAGGCCACAGAGACAGGTTTGATTGTACACATAGAAACATGGAAAAGAAAACATGCCAAAAGTGTTCACTGTTCGTGTATCTTTAATATTACTTTGAATTCGATTTTGACCAGTGACAAAATAAATTATCATTGATAATTTCCGCCAAGAGCCACGCAATAAAACAGCTTTTCTCTGAATAATATAGAATTGAAATCACTCAGAAATCACGAGGTCAAGTCAGAAGTTTAGAAAATAAAACCACAACACTGTCAGATGAGACATAGCTGAGCAGGCAATTGTCTGACCCTCTAAGTATGGTCTTAAGTTATGGGTCTCAACAACATATGTTTAAGCAAAAGATCGCAATGCAAGAACAAGTCTGTGTATTCCCTTTAACCTAGTCAAGACCATTTGATTTTTGGTATTAAAACATGTATTCTCCATACAACGACCCAACCCCCAGCATTTTAGGGACAAGTCCTGAATGAGTTAAAGAGGATTGTTACACTATTTTGATGCAAACCACAAATGTTTATTAGATATCCAACCCACATTTGACTGCTTCGTGTACCATCTTAACTCTCCATAATATAGCAACAAGCTTTACAAAAGCGATTCAGGCTACATGACACCTGACCAAGTACCCATGGATTCATTCTCTTGGGTTGAAAGCACCGATGCAGATGAAACGTTGTTGGAAGGACACAAATGTATCGTTGCGCACCGCTACCAACCGCCCGCTACCAACCGCCATGCGTCTGAGTCGCCACTTTCTTCAGCACGGCACGGGGCCAAGATTTGTGTTCGAGCTGGTGTCAGTTTTGGTTCAGTCTGGGTGTTTGTGCAATGTAATGTAGAATGTACAATGAATTCGGGCGCAGGAAAACAGACTGACACTCGACCGAACATATCTATTATTTTCTATTAAAACTAACATGCGTCCTCTACACCAAATCGACATCACCTCAAATGACCCCAACGGTGTAAGTTCGGTGTTGGTCTTGGTTCCTTTGGCGGGTTTACCAATCAAATTGTACCATTGTACACCACAAGTTCTCAGTCCCTATATAACAGTCTCTCACTTCTACCACATGGATCGTTGCGCACCAGACATGTTGCCACCATCCGCTACTGACCGCCACACGATGCGGCTGAGTCGCCACTTCCTGAGCACGGCACGTGGCCTGGATGTGATGGCGCACCGGTCTCGTATCCTCACGTGGCAGCTGTCCCGCGGGAAGGCAGCGATCTCGCGGTCTGCTATTTCCTTAAATAATAAAACAAGCAGAATATTAGAGAATTATAATCATAATATGAAAAGAATTCTTAACTAACAAACTAATATAAAATAATATAATGCCTCTAGAGAACCTGGACCTGTAACTTAGCTCACTATATCACTTTCCTAATTAAAACAGAGCTTGTTATTTAGGTTGCAACGTATACTGAGGATCATATGGCTAACAAGGTCCTTATGACCATGAAAATGCCCTGTTATATCAGGACTAGCAAAATTAACTTGTTATAAAAGGGTTTGGTATAATATCAAAGGTCGTTATAATGAGGTTCTAATGTACTTCAATAACTACAATTCAATTTATAAATTTAAAAATCTACAAATTCATTTGTGGCAATTCAAACATTTATAATTCTGCTGGCCTGAAGGCTGAATCTAGTGGCCCCAAACAAAGGAAAACATTCAACATTCTGTTATATTTAGTATTTTAGTTGCCCATTAGGGCTTCACTGAAATTTCCGGATTCTATTCTACAAATTGTTTTCTTCTAAACCAAAAAATATCAAGTCCGTGATATTGTGTAATTTTATCCCAAGGTGATACAGAGGAACCTCATTATAATGAGCTATAAACTAACAACCCTAGGATAACAAGGTCATTTATACTGTCTACAGGGTGTTTATAAAAAAGCGGAATCCAACTTCCACCCGCAATATTTTATTTAATAAACATAATTATATTTATTGCAATATGTCATATCAAAGGTTAATTCATACTCTTTCGTTTGATACCAAATTTGTTGTGATAACGTCATGCATGATTGAATAAAACCTGTTTAAAAAGGGTTATGTAAAAAGTACTTTGCGCACAAGAGTAGAAAGTAATTGTTAAATGCAATGTAAAGAATGAAACATTAGCCAAAGTCAAAAAACATTTCATGATGTTTCTTGATTCATAGTTTTACATTTTATTCCACTTTGAGAAGAGTTCATGGTCCATAATCATCCCCAATGTCCTTCCACATGACCCCCATGTCTGTCCGCACATGTTTGTGCTCGTGTTCAGTGGTTAGTTGCATGGTCAGGCAAGGAACTGATTTAAAAAGTATCTCCATGTTCATTTATTTACGGAACAAAAGGATTACAAGACAAACGAACACAAGGAGAGGTTTCAATGAATGACCATCATACCGTGTTGATGAATAGATCTAAATCTTGTGCGCAAAGCAATTTTAACATTGCTCGTTTAAAATGCTTGCAATTCGATAACTACAAGCTCAATTATTACAAATATGGTATCAAATGAAAGAGTAATAAATTATCTTTGCGATGATATATATGGCAATAAACATAACTATGTTCACTACATAAGATATTGCTGGTGGAAGTTGGGTTCCGCTTTTTTGTAAACACTCTGTATTTTGTTGTTGTCTACCCTGATATAAAGTGGTAGCTGATAATAACAAGGTAACTTTCATGGTCCAAAGTTCCTCATTATAAGTAGGTTCTACTGCATACAAAACAAAACTGATTGATACCTTAATTTCATCAGGAAGGATGGTGTTCTTGCGGATACAGTTAACACGCAGCCTGTCCTTATGGTGCTCCTTCACAAGTCGTCTTCTCTTCACGTCCCTCAACATCTTCCAGTCTGCGTAGTACGTCCTGGTGAACATCGCCCCTAGGGCATTCAGCGGCCTGCCTAGTCCAAACTGTTTGGGGGAGAGCAGAGTAAGAAGGGATTAAGCACACCTACAATAGCGTTGTGTGGAGATCAACCTCTTCCGCCTGCTGCATTATCCAAAAACGAAAACAATTTTTGTCGGCCGATTTCTCCCTCAATTTACCAGCAAATGCAAAAAAACTTTTGTTTATAAAAATGTGATCCACAATTCATATACTTTGATAATAATTACCGACTCTGTTGTTTTGAAGACCGCAAAATGTAGAAAAAAAATGATTAATTCCCTTCTGTTTTCCTTACCGATGAGTCCTAACACATAGCGTTCAACTGATACAGTGTACGAATGGGCAGTATGTTAATCTCCCGTGTATTAGCATATATTGCACCATGGACCATTTACTTTGTAGATGTGGGATTAAGTACATTTTTGGTTTAAAAATTGAATTCTGCATAATATCACTTTGCAGGCCAGAGTCTCATATATATATATACAGTTTTAGCACTGTGCTAAATTTAACATTTTGATGAGAATTCTACCCTCGGTGGCTTGCAACAAACTCATTTATGATTTGTATGAACTGGACACCAGATGGAAATATATAGCAAATTCTATGCTCTTTCTTAATCTTATGCTATGATGACATAAAATTTGTAGTGATTTTAATTTGGGATCATCAGGACTGCAGAATTGCACAAAAAGGTAAACAAATTGGCAGAATTTGGTTTCCCATAGGTTTTGAATGGGGGAATTGCAGACTGACGCCAGTCAACCAAGAGAAGGGTTTTCTATATCATTATCTTATTATTAGTTGGATGTTTTTCTCTTTGATCATATAAATTTACTCAAATTACTGCTCATTGGCAAATTGCCATTGGCCAAAAGATAGACAAGAAAATACCCTTTTAAAACATGAAAAAAAATGACTAGAAAACTCAATCAGATCACATAGCAAGATCACCTTGAAAGTGAAGCAAAAATAGGACCACCTTCGTATTTCGGCTTGCGAATCAGCATATTTTGGGAGGACAAAATTCACCCTAGTTTCACGCATCGACAACAACTACTTTGTATCACACCTGACGAAGTGTTGCAGCGGCGCACGAAACGTCGTGATCTCTTAAGATTCCTTGTTGACCACATTGCGAGACAAACGAATATCACTAGCGATATCTTTTCCAACAACTACTTTGTTAGACACACTACACACTAGTCTACACAGTCAGTGCACTGCACAGAATACTTTATGTAATGCCCTGAACATGCTGAATGCACATTAGATCGACAAATCTAGCACTTTCATTGCCTCTTTATTATTATGACATATTTTACTGTCAGTAATAATGTCAAATTGAGCGTGTTCAAAGGAGAGCCCTCAAAATGATTTGTTGGCCCGAGTCTGACTCATACCGTGTTCTTTTACAAAGGTTCAACCTCGAAACCCTTTGTGATCGTCGCACTTTAATTTTAACTCAATTTGCTAAGTCTCTTTTGCTTTCTGATCGTCATCGCCATTTATTACCCCAAACTCGTTTTGATTTAACCGGTCTAAATTTACGGAATTCTCAAATCCTCCATATGCCTCAGACTCGGACCCAACGTTATAGGCAATCCTCGATTCCATCTCTCATTCGATTACTCAATTAATGTACTTTTTAATATCACATTTAATCATTAGATTTATCTGTTAAATTGATATGATCAATTTAATTTATAAATGTTAAGAATATATTTTAAAATAAAGATGCATTCAACTAAATCTCATTTTTTAATTGAAAATACTTTGTAAACTGTTATTGATCCTTGTGTTTGTTAGTAAATAAGATCAATTTAATTCATGTTAAGGATATTATATAAAAATGAAACTTAGTCAATTATTCAATTTCAATTGAAGATACTTTGTAATAATGGACTTTGTAGTTATTGAATGTTAAATTTAATTTGTGTTAAGAATTTAATACAAATTAAAACTTGTTAATTATCAACTTTAATTATAGACACTTTGTATAATGTACTTTGTATAAATGGAATGCGATAAATTTAATTTGGGTTAGGAATATAACAAAAATTAAAACTCGTTTAATTACTCAATCTTTTTAAAGATACTTTGTATTGCCTCCTTTTATATCATATTACATAAGAACGTTTTTAATCAAGTCTCATTTTTAATTGAAAATACTTTGTATTTTTACTTTGTATGATCTGTTATTGAAAACAATCATAATAAAATTATTTAATTTCTCAATTACATATGAAGATACTCTGTATTGATATACCTTGTATTTGTTATTGAATATGATAAAATTAATTTATGTTCAGGATATAATGTACATGTAATATAACATTAAGTTAATTATTCAATTTTAATTGATGATACTTTGGATTTGCTATTGAATGTTAAATTTAATTTCTGTTAAGAATATAATACAAGTTAAACAATTTGAATTACTCAATTTGAATTAAACATAGTTTGTAATAATGTACTTTGTATAAATGGAATACGATAAATTTAATTTGTGTTAGGATTATAACATGAATTAAGACTTGTTTTATTACTCAATCTTTATACCCTGTATTGCTTCCCTTTTGATATTACATTTGATTGTTAGATCTACTCGTTATTGAGTATGATAAACTTAATTTATGTTAGGAATATGATATAAAATAGATAGTGGGATTTGATATCCTTTAATTAAATAATTTCCATGCTCTTATTTTTGCTTTTTTGTGATGCTTATTATTGTAATTTTTCAAAAGATATACATGTACTGTATTAATTTACATCTTGTTAGATTCAATATTTAGTTAGTATTACATATATATTTAAAAGTAAGTAACGAATTAGTAAATTGGTTCTTTGTTATTGTTGTATTAAAATTAAAATTAAATGAGAATATGCATATATAATCACATTTTTAATGTTAGTGCCTTTCTTGCCAAATGCATTCATAAATATGTATCATTTTGTTGTATTTTGATGTTAAATTATATTTTTATTGTGTTGTAATTTAGTTATTCATGTATGTTCATATGTTCATGTACGCAAGGCATTTTAGTCTTCGGACTACAGTCTTGTTAATTTTGTTCAATAAATACCGATATATCTATCTGGTTACAGTCCGTTATTCCGAAGGTTCGTTATTCCGAAGGTTCAGTTATTCCGAAGGTTCGTTATTCCGAAGGTTCGTTATTCCGAAGGTTCGTTATTCCGAAGGTTCGATATTCCGAAGGTTCGTTATTCCGAAGGTTCGTTTATCCGAAAATAAAATCGGGTTCGTTATTCCGAAGGTTCGTTATTCCTAAGGTTCGTTATTCCGAAGGTTCGTTATTCCGAAGGTTCGTTGATCCGAAAATAAAATCGGGTTCGTTATTCCGAAAATTAAATCGGGCTTGTTATAATACTATAGTTTGTGTTTTGTTTATTTAATTTACAGCCTGCATTAAGCATACCCCTCCCCCTTTCCCTCCCTTGGCCAGACCAATCAAACATTTAAGTTTATTTTATCTCTTTATATGAAATTATAGCATTATAACCAACCCAAATTCATTTTCGGATTAACAAACCCGATTTCATTTTAGGAATAGCGAACCTTCGGAATAATGAACCCTCGGAATAACGGACCTTCGGAATAACGAACCTTCGGAATAACGAACCCGATTTCATTTTAGGAATAGCGAACCTTCGGAATAACGAACCTTCGGAATAACGAACCTTCAGAATAACGAACCTTCGGAATAATGCAACAAATGTTCGGATTAACGAACCCTATTTCATTTTCGGATTAACGAACACTCAGGTATAGGAAATTTGCATGTTCGGAATAACGAACCTTCGGAATAACGAACCTTCGGAATAACGAACCGCACCCATCTATCTATCTATCTAAAGACAAAGACTGAAAGAGGCCATGTAACTGCGCTAGATTTGTCGATCTAAAAGACTTAATGCACATGACATGCACATCTACAGTAACAGAGTAAATGGTTCACTCAGGTGAACCATTTACACGCAATATATGCTAATGTGCTGGAGATAACAATACCGGCCATTCGTACACTGTTGCGTTCATCAGTTGAACGCCGTGTTTTAGGACGCATCGGTAAGGAAAATGGACGGGAAATAATCATTTTATTTCTACATTTTGCGGTCTTCAAAACAACAAAGTCGGTATTCATTTTCAAAGTATATATGAATCGTGGATCACATAAACAAAAGTTTTTTTGCATTTGCTGCATGCTGGTAAACTGATGATTGAGGGAGAAATTGGCCGACAATTTTTTTTTTTTTACGTTGGATAGTGCAGCGGGCGGAAGAGGTTGACACTTGATCTCCGCACAACGCTAAATTGTAATGTACCCGGCATGTGTGACTGTGAATGTGATTGTGATTGTACATGTATTTGTAATGACAATCATGACATGCACTGTAAATTATGACAAGGGCCATATTTGGTAGCATGAATCATATTCGTACCAGGCCATGATTATCATATTCATACACACAACAGATTAAGACATCACATGCAACAGTATCATGGTAATGAGTAATTTCTAATCGGATCCCATTTGAAACAAGACCCAACACAGAATGTAACGAGTGGGACCAGAGGGAATGACAGAAAATGACCTCTACCACATTGTAAAAATGAATAATACCATAATCATCATTAATACTTACTTGACAGGGTAGTCTGGATATTACATTATAATACCCACTCACAATAGGAACGCCAGCCATAGTTTACCAAAGCAGCAATTGTTTCCAAAAGCAAAAGCAAATATCTACTGGATCAGCTGGATTCAGAATCAGAGTACATTTCGGTACTTGACGCGTTGATCGAAGAGGGCAGCAGATTAGAAACTACACACAGATTTAACACGTACACAAAGTGACACTTACGAATTAGGCGATATACTTCTACTTCTACTTGGCCACTCGACAGGGTCCATCAGTCAGGACGTAGAGTCGAGGGGAACCGGTGAGGTATCCCATTAAAGAGGAATTCCACTCCAGAAATGTGATGTTAGCTATAAAATGAGGTGAATATGAAGAATCATGATCGAAAATCTGAGCCAAAACGGTAGAGCAAAAAAAAAGTTATGACAGGATGAACTTTGCTCCGATTTTTAGTATCGTTCGGAATTGCTATCGATCGTGACGTCACTTGCGAGCTGCAGCCATTTTGACTTCTACATGGAAATTTTACAAAATTTAAATTTTCTTCATAACAAAGCAAATTTATGAGCTTAAAAATTCCAATGAGGTTGGCCCATCGATATTCTGCTATGAATTCGTGAAAACAAGCAGAGAAAAATTAATTTTTAGCAACGAAAATGAGAAATAAGTGTATTTTCATGTACTAAAGCCATGGCGAGTTGCTCGTGAATGATGCTGCATATGGCGGCAATTTTGAAACGATCGCTCATTACTACATGATGTTCAAATAGGTATAACTCCCGTATTTCTTGTCCGATTTTGATCAAATTTTCACCAATTATTCCTCTTGTTCTGCTTATTCAAATAACGAATAGTTTTATCGGGCCCGGAATACCCCTTTAATTGCCGATTGAGGCAACTGCTCCCGCAAAGGCTCCTAGTGATGTAGAAGCCAAGATATTATTGGGGAGCGCATTCCATGCTGTTACAGTTTGTGGGAAGTAGGAGTTCTGGTAAAGCTGAGTTCGAGTATTAGTCCATGAGCCAAGTCCAAAAAGAGCATTATTTTAGGATTTGGCTGCACCCCCGGAGGGGCATGGAAAATTTGGTATCAGAGGAAAGGTCATGAACCCAGCTCCCGAGAAATGCTAACCCCCCGAAAAAAATATTTGCTCGTAACCATGGCAACGCCTATTATGTGACACATGCCCCTTTTCACATGAAATGCAACTGAAATTTAGAAAATTTTGTTACTTACCAATTAGTTAATATATATATTTGTTTATGTATGTTTCCAATGATTTAAACACTATTAATGAAATGAAAACATCATTCCGGACAGTGACATAATTTGTAAGTAAATATTAATCAAATTGAGTTGCCTAGCAACATAATTTTCCCTAGCATCCAATTTTACCTTGTTATATGCTAGCCGTTTTCTTTTTTCAAGGTTATTTTCTTTTCAGAACTGAATATAAAATTCTCTGAGCCATTAATTTCACTTTGATGGACCTTATATTGATTCTAAAGTGATAAACTTCAAGAAAAATAAGCATTTCAACAATATTCTCTGATACAGGTGTTTGTTAGGATATGCCTAACCAAACCACCATTTTCATGAAAATGCCATTTTGCTGTACAATTGTGTACAATTAAAATAAATCCAGTCGATTAAGACAATATAACTTGTAAACTTAAGGTTTACAAATATATATGTTTACTTTTTGAAATTATAAATAGACAAGACATAACATTAGTAACCTTGATTGTGCAAAGCTAACTGAATATATTTGATTATCCATGGAGGCAAATGTGTTGCCTAGCAACGACTTTTATCTAGCAACCACATATGTGACATATTTCGAGCATTTTTTTACCCTTCCTCAGAAATGTTCTGCTTTATAGGCCTGTATTACTTTGAGTAATCGGTTAACATTGGTTAAACACAATTGCAATACTTAAGTTTATCCATGGATATCGTCACGTTGCCTAGCAACACTATTCTACCTAACAACCACACATCTAACATACATTTCAAGGGTTATTTTACCATTCCTGGGCACATTTTTTGCTGTATAGTCAATAGTGAAAGTAGATTCATTAGTCAAAGTAGATTCTTGATTAAACTTGAGGGTGCAACATATGAAGACTACTTAGTTATCCATGGAGATCAATGCGTTGCCTGGCAACCACACTTTATCTAGCAACCACACATCTGACTTGTATTCCAGTTTATTTCATCGTCTTTCTTGGGATATTTTGCGTTATATATTATGATTTCTTTACATATAGCGTATATATGTATATGTGTGTGTGTGTGTGTGTGTGCGTGTGTGTGTGTGTGTGTGTGTGTGTGTGTGTGTGTGTGTGTGTGTGTGTGTGTGTGTGTGTGTGCGCGCGTATGTGTGTGTGTGTGTGTGTGTGTGTGTGTGTGTGTGTATGTGCGCGTGTGTGTGTGTGTGTGTGTGTGTGTTTGTGTGTGTATGTGTGGGTGGGTGAGTGTGTGTGCGTATGTGTGTTAGTATCTGTGTGTACAAAATTGACACTAAGCTTGGCAATGTATTGATTTGAATCCAATTATTGTTTTATTATTATAATAAATGATACCATCATCAGATTAGATACTGCCCACGAGGAGTTGATTAAATAGAGCCAAATCTACACCATGTTACACAAATTAATTGTCACTATCTTCGTCGGCTTCATCTGCATCTGCATCAGTATCACATATCTGGCAGTCACAACAACCGCATGCATCTGTGCAGCAGAGTCCATTGGCACGGCACCCACATCACCGTGTCTCACAGTTTGTGCGACATTTGTAGGCAACCAATCCCAGAATGGCATTTGGAGCCGGAGCCGCTTTAGTCCAGTCAACCACCAGTCTGCCGTCAATGAGTAATTCCATCCCTCTCCCTCAGGGCCAGTTATCTCTGGGGCTGCAGTCAGAGCTGCCTTCCAGACAGCAGCCTGGTAATTCGCCCTCTCAATAGTTAGCGATATCCTGTTCTTTTTTAGAGGACTGGTGTATAATACGTGCATCCCTGAGTTCTTGTGGAACAAGCCATCGAAGCCCTTGGCGGATTGTAGCAGCAAAGTGTGTTTGTCAAGAAGTACAGGACGTCCATCTATGTAGATGTCAGCAGGAACGGCATCTTATCAAGGAGATGTGTCGTTTGAGAGCTAACTAGTAGCCTTCTTGACCTCAACATTGTCGGGTGAAATATTCATGATCAGTGTGATTTAATAGGGGGCATCTGGTCAATTGAGGATGGCTTCAAAGTGTTTAGTCCATCTCTTCAGTATATCCGGCTTCTCAGATAAGGGAGATAAGGGAGTTGACCGATCAGAACTTAGAAGGCGAGACCTCCCTAACGACTGAGGTCCATAGAGGGTGTTGATGTCCCCGTAGAACCGCTTTGAGTCAGTATAGCCCTGGATTTCATATGCCTTTGAATGTAGCCACGAGTCCTGTTTGGCCTGTATTTACGAGCACTGACTAGTGTAGGCCCCCTTTTTAGAAGCATATTACTGATGGATAATTTTGATGAGCACGATGTTTACGTCTATGATTTTCGGTGGATTTCTTCATCATGCCCATCTAACCAGTCATTGCATCTTGCGGGTAGACGTTTATAGACATTGCGGGTGGACAGTCATTCACAATTTGTTTCAGTGTTGTCAACAACGTGTAAAATGTCTGCCAGCTGATCGCCTAGATCTGAGATGAGTTTTCCAGCCACATCAGGATTCTTCAGTGTATACATTGTTATGCTCCTTTCCCTGTGGGCGCCTCTTTGGTCTAATTTGGAGCTTTATCTTATATATGATGCGCCTGGGGGTCTGTCCAACAGTCTGCCCCACACATATAATTGGTTACTCTGACATCCTGCACGTCTCATTTTACTGACAATGCCGTCGTCGATGAGGTTTCAAAAGATGGCATTGGTTATCTCTAAGGCATGTGCTTCGCAGGTCTGCAAAAGAAGTAATCAATTGTTGTTGCGGGTGCCCACTCCATTCTTCCAGTGACACCTTCCCATATAGGCATAGTGATGAATCATGACTTACTCTGACATTAAAGTCACTGAACAGTATTTGCTTGTCATTTCTGCCCACTGAAGTAAGGAAGGTATCCAGTTTTTGTTTGTGCATGCCGTTTGTGATCAATGAACAATCTAGCAGAGAGGCTAGTGATGTAGACTAAGACTGGCAAGCTATTGGCAGATCGCTGTGTGATGATATCAAATGATGATTCTCTTCTCTTGTTCCACCTCTATATTAAGGACAATAGTTTTTTTACCTTTACCTACTAATCTCATTCTTACATTTGCTAGGATACTGTGTTAGTTTCGGATCATCCAAGCCAATTAGACCAAACAAATGCATACAAATGCTAAAACCTCATCAAATCAATTCTGAACCTTTTCATCTACCCTTTCATAAGTCATGTGTAAACATTCAATGGTAAATTAATGTCATGCAACCGAATACTCTTCCATACTATATTGGTATATACAAATATTTGAGAACCACTTAGGTTCCAAGTAAGTTTTGAAGATTTTGACAAAGTTTCTAGATCGATCCCTTAAATGGTGCTTTTTGGTTAATGTTATTTGTCGCCTAAAATGTTTTATACGCAAACATTTGACATGACATATTTAGTATGGTGAACACACTCCGCTGATGTCCACCATCTCTATTCACTATCCTTTAACATGCATGTTGTACCAAATATAGGCACACAATACATACTCAGGACAGTCCATTTTGAAAGGGAGGTCATGACGCATGACCTGTTTTTAAAAATTACGTCTACGTTGTGTTGCTATGGACACTCCCTTTCAATTAAGAAAAGAAAATGTAACGTTTATGACTTTAAAAGTTAGCTGAGTATGTACAGTAATGTACGATAAAAGCAGAAAAGTCATGAGGAAGGGCAACACCCATTGGATATAGGCCGAATGAATTGGTGCTAGGCTAGATACTGTTGCTAGGCAACCGTCATACAAATCTGTATTGATTGATTATCTACAGTATTACATGTGTGCTGCAAAAAGAAATGTTAAACTTGTAACCCGAGTATACAGCAAAAAGGTGCCCAGAAAGGTCAAATGATCCCCCTAATATAATGTCGAATGTGTGGTTGCCATGCAAAATGCTGTTACCATGCAACATATCAGTATCCATGGATACTTTCATTGTTTCAAATGTGTATTAATAGTTATGTCAGTACTCAGAGTTATACAAGTCTATAATAAGAGCCGAACATTGCATTAAAGTACAAAACAAGCCATCTATATATTGATATACATCCAAAGGTTAATTATTGAAAACCCCTTTGACCTTGAAACATTACCCTCATCGTTAAAACTGTTCTCAGACAAAGCCACACCTGTAGTTTTATTTATATTAAAAATCAGGAATATTGCTCATGTTAGTTCCGAGAAATTTGATTTAGGAGTGTTGAGTACCGGGTATAGCACTGTGGAGCTTGTTAATGGGCCATAATGTAGGACAATACAGCAAAAAATGTGCCTAGGAAAGGCAAAATAACCCTCTGAATATATGTCAGATGTGTGGTTGCTAGGGAAAATACTGTTGCTAGGCAACATGACGGTATCCATGGAGAATCTGAAGTATTTCAAATGTTTGTGTAACCAATGTTAACCGAGTTCTCAAAGTAATACAGGCCTATATAACATTTCTAAGGTAAACAAAACTGCTAAATATAGGTCATATATGTGGTTGCTAGGTAAAAGTCGTTGCTATGTAACATAATTGTCTCAAAATTATGTATTTATTTATTTATTCATTCATTCAATCATTTGTTTATTCAATCATTTGTTTATTCAATTTTTTATTTATTTATTTATTTATTTATTAATTAATTAATTAATTATTTATTTATTTATTTATTCATTCATTCATTTTTTTATTTTTTTATTTATTTATTTTTTTAATTTTATTTATTTATTTTTTTTTTTATTTATTTTTTTTTTATTTTTTTTATTTATTTATTTATTTATGTATTTATTTATTTATTTATTTATTTATTTATTTATTTATATTTGCACATGTGCTTGACTCGGACATGCCGGACTCGGACTCGGACATGCCGGACTCGGACTCGGACTCGGACTCGGACTCGGACTCGGACTCGGAAGGCCGGACTCGGACTTGGACTCGGACTCGGACTGACTGGACTCGGACACATCACTGACTCACAGTCATCATGGTGTGTGAAACCACGATTTTATTGAGATAATGGCTAGGCTGGCGTGTAAATCAACACACGCGAGCTAGACTTGGCTTACCAGCGCGCTTTCAGGAGTTTTTGAGGAAACTGACGCATTAGTGGTACGGAAAAAAAAGACGCGTCCTGGTACAGAAAAAAAATACTCACCCCAGACCATACGCAATTTACACAACAACCTGAGATAATCTGTTCGCGCACGAAGCGCGCAGCGAAAATTTAAAGTGGATGTATAAATTACTTTTTTGAAGGTTAGAATTAACAAGCCTTAGCTCATACAGTTAATTTTTTCTTTCCCACTCGTGTACAGATACACACAACAAAAAAAACATCATTCCCTAAAACCTGGGGGGGGGGGGATGATTGTACATGTCATCCCCCCCAACCTTGTGAGGTGGGGGGATGCATACCCCGCATCCCCACCGTTGTCTACGCCCCTGAATTTGATAAACAAAGCACTCATGGCAGAAACATTATCTCAGGTTCAGTCTTAGTTACGTACTTCACGCAGTTTTAGCCGGATGCTAAGGGACTCACCGTCATTGTTTGTCATGTTTGCGGGTACTCTTCATAATGGCCTTTTCTCATACTAGTAATTCCCTCCTGCACATAAACATGACAAACACCAACTCACAAACACACACACTCACTCACGAACGCATGCACACCTTCACCCAGAAAGGTCAAATGATCCCCCTAATATAATGTCGAATGTGTGGTTGCCATGCAAAATGATGTTGCCAGGCAACATATCAGTATCCATGGATACTTTCATTGTTTCAAATGTGTATTAATAGTTATTTCAGTACTCAGAGTTATACAAGTCTATAATAAGAGCCGAACATTGCATTAAAGTACAAAACAAGCCATCTATATATTGATATACATCCAAAGGTTAATTATTGAAAACCCCTTTGACCTTGAAACATTACCCTCATCGTTAAAACTGTTCTCAGACAAAGCCACACCTGTAGTGTTTATTTATATTAAAAATCAGGAATATTGCTCATGTTAGTTCCGAGAAATTTGATTTAGGAGTGTTGAGTACCGGGTATAGCACTGTGGAGCTTGTTAATGGGCCATAATGTAGGACAATACAGCAAAAAATGTGCCTAGGAAAGGCAAAATAACCCTCTGAATATATGTCAGATGTGTAGTTGCTAGGGAAAATAGTGTTGCTAGGCAACATGACGGTATCCATGGAGAATCTGAAGTATTTCAAATGTTTGTGTAACCAATGTTAACCGAGTTCTCAAAGTAATACAGGCCTATATAACATTTCTAAGGCAAACAAAACTGCTAAATATAGGTCATATATGTGGTTGCTAGGTAAAAGTCGTTGCTATGTAACATAATTGTCTCCATGGATAATCATATATATACATTATTTGTTTTGCACTATCAAGGTTATTAATTGTATGTCTTGTATATTTATACTTTGAAAACTCAACTTACATATTTGTAAACGTCTACAAGTTATATTGTCTTAAGTTAATCAACTGGATTTTTTTCTAATTGTGCAGGAATGTACAGCAAAATAGCATTTTCATGAAAATGGTGGTTTGGTTTGGCATATCCTAACAAACACCTATATCATAAATTATTGTTGAAATGCTTATTTTTCTTGAATTGTTTCACTTTAGAATCAATATGAAGTCCATCAATTTATGGTTCAGATAATTTTTATTCCGTTCTGAAAAGAAAATCTCCTTGAAAAAAGAAAATGGCAAGCGTATATGCAAGGTTAAACTGGTTGCTAGGGAAAATTATGTTGCTAGGAAACACAATTTCATTAATATTTACTCACAAATTATGTCAGACTGTTCGGAATGATTTTGTCATTTCATTATTAGTGTTTAAATCATTGGAAACATACATTTACTTATTAAAAATATTTAATAATTGGTAAGTAACTAATTTTTTTCTAAATACCACTTGTATTTCATGTGAAAAGGGGCATGTGTCATATAATTGGCGTTGCCATGGTTACGAGCAACTATTTTAATGGGGGGTTAGCATTTATCGGGAGCTGGGTTCATGACCTTTCCTCTGATACCAAATTTTCCATGCCCGACCGGGGGTGCAGCCAAATCCTAAAATAAGGCCCTTTCTGGACTTGGCTCATGGACTATAAGGGGTAATGAGAGTTTGCATGAATTTCATACAAATATTCATGATGTATGAAGTAAGGATTTTGTCATTGACCTTGAGGTGAACCTTAAGTGACCTTAATATTTGTAGGTCACTCGTGATCTTTAAGGAGTTTAAAACTAATATCATACGTATCTCCATTCCCTACAAAATAAAAGCCTTTCACGACTGGATGACGAGAATATAGTCCGGTTTCATTAAAAATACAGTTTTCTAAACATTAACATCGTTATCATATATCCGCGTTTCCATGGCAACGGGTAGACTGTCCGATGTCACATGGTGGATTTGAACTCTGGAGGCCATGTGCGTTCCTCCATTACAAATGTGTCATAGTATAGCTCAGAAAACCGACTACAGAGAAATAACTAGCCAAAAATCCACTAAAGTTCTAATTTGTGACAGTAGTATACAATTAGGGGTTAATTAGCGGTGACCCTTGGGACCTTAAAACGGTACCCTCACCTTAAAACATGTTCTAACAGAAATACAGTCCTTAAATGTCTGAGTATATGAAAAATCAGGAGTATTGCTCATGTAAGTTCCGAGAAATGTGATTTAGGAGTATGGAGTATCAGAAATAGCACTACAAAGCTCGCTAATGAGTCAGTTTAAACATGTATCACGTGATTGGCGTTGCCATGGTTACGAGCAAATATTTTTTTTTTGGGGGGGGGGGGGTCAGCATTTCTTGGTAGCTGGGTTCATAACCTATCCTCTGATACCAACATTTCCGTGCCCCTCGGGGGGTGCTACGGATTTCATTTTTTCTGGCCTCGGCTCATGGACTATATGTATATGCTTGAGCTTATTTGGGTCGTATTGTCTGGTGATGCTTGGGGCCATTGGTGTGAGGAGTTGGTCAGGTGTAATTGCTACCATGCCATTCTGAATTTTGCAGAGGAGGCTAAGGCAGGAGATGTGTCTGCGTCTTTCCAGTGTACTCCATTGAAGTTGTTGAATCATAGCAGACACACTCTCAGAATGGCGGTATTGTTGAAGAACGAATCTTGCTGCTCGCCTCTGTACAGCTTCAATCTTTGAGATGCAGCTCTTCTTTGTAGATGGATTCCAGACTGTTGCACGTATATATTCCAAGCGAGGTCTAACCAGGGAGAAGAAGGCTTGTTGTCGGATCTTCTGGGAAGAGCGTCGTAGATTCCTATTGATAAGCCCGAGCATTTGGTTGGATTTCGATGCAATTCCATCAATGTGTTTTTGCCAGGATAGGTTGTGAGAAAAGGTAAGACCCAGGTATTTGTAGTTTTGAACTGCTGTAAGTTGAGTATTGCCCAGTAGGTAATTGCCTTCAATGTTGTTTCGGCGGAGTGAGAACCGTAGAAGATGACATTTCTCTGTGTTGAATTTCATCTGCCAGGTAAGAGACCATTGATGAAGGCGGTCAAGGTCCCGCTTAAATATCTTGAATACATATGTAGAACATGATTGAACAATAATATCCTGTACTTTTTGTTTATTAATGGCCTCAGCCACCAAAAACCAATCATATTCATAAATATGCAAATTAGGGGCAGCCATATGGCAAATGCAAATGGGCAACACCCTGAAATCCAAGATGGCTGCCCCTAATTTGCATATTTATGAATATTATTGGTTTTTGGTAGTTTAATCCATTCATGAGCAAAAAGTACAGGATTTTATGTTTCAATCATGTTCTACATATGTATTAAAGATATTTAAGCTTTGTTGCCAACAATCAGCAATGCATATAATTTGCATAATTAGGTTTTTCACCTAATTTGCATATTCCCAGAAGTAAAATCGTATATATTATGAACCCAAAAACTAGAAATTACGAGTAATACCTCTTTTCCAAGGTTTTTGGGGGCAACAAATCCATTTCTGATACTTAATTCAACACAAAACCATGGCAACCCACATAAATCCAAGATGGCCGCCTTTGGCTTCTGTAAGGAGAGAATGTTATTAGTCTGTTTGATCGCATTTATTTCACAAATGTATTATTTTTTACTGTTAAAACAAAACTGAATTGTGAGTCCAGTATTCTAGTTGCCTATTCCAATGATTGAAATAAAAAAAAAAAGGTCATCCCGACCTTTTATAACCAAAAGAAGGAATACATGTATCCTAGCTCGACTAATTTTGGGATCGGCCATCTTGGATTTATATGGGTTGCCATGGAGATATGTCGAATTAAGTATCATAAATGGATTTGTTGCCCAGCAAAACCTTGGAAAAGGGGTATTACACGTAATTTTTAGTTTTCGGTTTCACAATATATACAAATTTACTTGATTTATGGGAATATGCAAATTAGGTGAACAACCTAATTATGCTAATTATATGCATTGCTGATTGTTGCCAAGGTGGCAACAAAGCTTAAATATCTTGAATACATATGTAGAACATGATTGAAAAATAATATCCTGTACTTTTTGTTTATTACTGGCCTCAGCCACCAAAAACCAATCATATTCATAAATATGCAAATTAGGGGCAGCCATATGGCAAATGCAAATGGGCAACACCCTGAAATCCAAGATGGCTGCCCCTAATTTGCATATTTATGAATATTATTGGTTTTTGGTAGTTTAATCCATTCATGAGCAAAAAGTACAGGATTTTATGTTTCAATCATGTTCTACATATGTATTAAAGATATTTAAGCTTTGTTGCCAACAATCAGCAATGCATATAATTTGCATAATTAGGTTTTTCACCTAATTTGCATATTCCCAGAAGTAAAATCGTATATATTATGAACCCAAAAACTAGAAATTACGAGTAATACCTCTTTTCCAAGGTTTTGGGGGGCAACAAATCCATTTCTGATACTTAATTCAACACAAAACCATGGCAACCCACATAAATCCAAGATGGCCGCCTTTGGCTTCTGTAAGGAGAGAATGTTATTAGTCTGTTTGATCGCATTTATTTCACAAATGTATTATTTTTTACTGTTAAAACAAAACTGAATTGTGAGTCCAGTATTCTAGTTGCCTATTCCAATGATTGAAATAAAAAAAAAAGGTCATCCCGACCTTTTATAACCAAAAGAAGGAATACATGTATCCTAGCTCGACTAATTTTGGGATCGGCCATCTTGGATTTATATGGGTTGCCATGGAGATATGTCGAATTAAGTATCATAAATGGATTTGTTGCCCAGCAAAACCTTGGAAAAGGGGTATTACACGTAATTTTTAGTTTTCGGTTTCACAATATATACAAATTTACTTGATTTATGGGAATATGCAAATTAGGTGAACAACCTAATTATGCTAATTATATGCATTGCTGATTGTTGCCAAGGTGGCAACAAAGCTTAAATATCTTGAATACATATGTAGAACATGATTGAAAAATAATATCCTGTACTTTTTGTTTATTAATGGCCTCAGCCACCAAAAACCAATCATATTCATAAATATGCAAATTAGGGGCAGCCATATTGGATTTCATGGTGTTGCCCATATGGCACACGCAAATAAGCATCGGAAATAGAATTCCTTACCTCCAAAACACCTTTAAATAATAGTTTTCATTATGTTTGCTCTATTCCTAGATAGCAAATGACCTCTGACCTCAGAAATATGCAAATTAGCTCATTATCTTTATAATGCTTATACAAAAAATTGCTCAATGTTGCCGAGGTGGCAACAAAGCTGAATTTTCTCTAGAAACCATGAAGAACATGATTAGCAAAAAAAACATCGGACTTATGAATGTCTCCAGGTCTAATACACGACATATAGAACCGTCTACTGGACTAATACGTAATTACCCGAAATTAATCCTTTGATCTTTGACCGTAATTTACACATAACATTACGAAATAATTTCCATAATTTTATCACATTTTGTTTGATGTTAAAGGGATAGTTGAGTTTTGGTCAAACTTAATTTTAGCATGATTTTAGTAACCAAAACCTGCACCATTGCGGTACAAACTAATCCCTAGTTATAACTCTATAGTACCATGCTCGAAAGGTATACACAAATTATTACAAACGACTAAGTAAAAACCCGGTTATCGTTCAAAAAGAGCCGTTACAACTCAAGAGGGCGCTCTCTAAAAAAATCAGTGGTGTTAAGCTTTTTTCATACAAAATTGTACATGTGATTTGTTTTTAAATAATGATTAATAGAGATAGGCATCAACACCTATTTCAAAACCTATTTTGATTTGTTGTTAAAGAAGTCAATACAGGGCGGCCCCCAAAAAACGGAACGGGGTACTTTCAAAAATAAAGTAAAAACATTATTATGTCCATCGAATATGGTGTCTTTTCTAATGAAAAACGATACCAAGAACAGTCATTTTGGTCGTGTAGTTTTTGTGTCAGGGCGCTGTGAGTGACACCATGTCAGATTCCCATTTTTGTCAATTTTTACCAAGTCAGTGCCTGATAAATCGCACTTACTGCCCGTCATAGCATCGACCAACGAGCAATACGCACGCCATTGTTAGTGTGCATTCAGCTGTGTGCCGAGAGAATAGGCATAATTGTTCGATAATTCAGTCATTAAGGCATTAAGTCCGATTTATCAGGCACTGACTTGGTAACAATTGACAAAAATAGGGATCTGACATGGTGTCACTCACAGCGCCCTAAAACAAAAAACTACACGACCAAAATGACTGTTCTTGGTAACCCTAACCCTATCCGATGGACATAATCATTTTGTTACTATATTTTGGGAAGTGCCCCGTTCCGGTTTTTTGGGGCCCCCCTGTATAAGCATTTTTTTGTATTTTTCTAAAAAGTCAAGATGTCCCCCGGCCGATAACTTATTAATTACATATTTTGTAATCAAATTTTACAACTATGAGAGCATTCGAAATGGAATCATTCTCATTGTATTCAATGAACCTCAGTTCAAATGGAATCACGGGCGTCGATACTTACGTAATACCCATTCATCAGGGGGGATGGATGAATGGATCACCCCCCCCCCCCCCCCCCCCCCTGATCAATGGGTATCAATGACAGATCGACGCCCGTGAATGGAATTAAAACCAACCAATTTGTGTCAAGGGGCATTTCGGGGAGTACCAATACTCAAGTGTTCCTTTAAGCTTATCATGATTCTGTCCATCATTAAACTTCCCATCCGTGGCAGTTACAGAGATATTGCACAATCACCATCTTGACCTTTGACCCTAATTTGCACAATGAAGACACAATATACTACATCCTTTTTTACAAAATGTTTAGCTCCTCCAGAACTTTCACAATGGCCCAATATGATCAGCTTTATAGCAGTGATAATATGACATTTTCTGTACAATTAACATTTTGACCCAGTGACCCTAATTATCACAATGAAGAATACATTTTCATGATTTTGTGAAATGTTGCTCTTATCATGGACAATACACATGCCGAGTTACAACTTTGTAGCATTTGCCATATGTTGGATCTATTGTATAAAGGACAAACTTGTATGACCTTTGACCCCTGTTTTCACCATAATGACAGCGTTTTTATGAGTTGGTTTTTCTTTCGAATTAATCAACATATTATTTTCGTTAAGTCCTCCAATTTTCAAGTTTAATATACCATGTATAGTTACCAAAATACTAATCAGTTAAATATTCGACCTTTGACCCTGATTTACATGTTGAAAACTACATATTCGTGAGTTGATGTTATATAATATATGTTATGAACTGTTTCTCGTATTATGATGTACAAGTCTGCACAATTCCATGTCCATATCTATTACGGTTCTTACGGAGATTCCATATGTAATAGATTTAACCTTTGACCCCAATTCGCCCATAAGCATGTAAGGAGTTACGAAACAAAAACCATATAACGGACTCTCCTCATGTTAATGACGTCTTTATGACATCAAAGGGTAGTGACTTCAAATAATCATCGAGGTGCACAACTTCAAACCATGGTATATATGGTTACCAAGTTTCATAATGATATCTCTAGCTGATCGATTGTTAGATATACATCATTTAAAAAAAACACGAGCAGAAATGTGGAATGACACATCATTTAGTAGCTCATATTAAATCGTTTTGTCATATTCTTGTTTTATTTATTTATTTGTTTTATTTATTTTATACAGCAGGGTAGCCCTGTTCAGTTATGCAAAACTGCTTTACAAAGGCGCCCTGCAGTTCAACTTGCACTTGACAAAACAGCAAAATATATACATTACATTATTATAACAATTCAAAACGAACATAAATGATGGGGAGAGTGAATATAATTATACAAGACATCATTAAATATATACACGCATAATAATATAGCATGTTAAGTATCATCTATTATGAAATATAATTCAAATCAATATTATACTGTTGTTAAATGGCGGTGGAGGGTATAGCACGGAATATTGAGAGATAATAACTGAGAGAGCTAAAAGCCCCACAATGGCATGCCCGGAAGTTTTATTATGCGCTCATTGAAAGTGTCTTGATGGCTCGAAGACATGAATTTGGGGGGCACCCACATTTGGGGACAATAATGGGGGTCCAGGGGGCGGAGCCCCCGGAAGCTTTTAGATTTCAGACATTTGCAACTATCATGGGTGTTAAAATTGTATAAAATAGTGAACCTACTCGTAAGCATGAGATGGATCCACGTGATCCTGTATACTATAGAGCCATCGATATAGTCTAGGGCATTGGGCTCCCATGAAACTAAGCAAGGGCGTCAACAACTTCTCAAAAGTGGAGGAGAGACATTGCGAGGAAGCGAAGCGATCGAGCGGGGGAGGGTGTGGGAGGGGGTGTCCCCCTCCCACAGTAGAGAGCTTTTGTATTTTTGGGAGTGAAATTGTGCGATTTGGTGCACACCTGAGACAGACATTTCACGTAATATGAAGTATATAAGTATGGAACCAAACATACATAATGACAAAGGGAGGGGGACAATCTCCTCCACTTTCAAATGTGGGGGGGGGGACATGATATTCCAATTTGATTTGCGTTCAGCGCATATGGACCGAATTGACTGAAAGATATATTTCAGATTATTTTATTTTCTATGACGGTGTGCTATCTACACTCTAAATTACAAGGATTTAAAATTAAATCTATTAGATTTACTTTTAAATCTTTCTTCGGCTGTGGTTAGTGACCAGCCGATCATGATTTAAAATAAATCTTTTGTTGGATTAAAAAATTATAAATCCAGATAGATTAAAAATGAAGCCCTTTTGGATTTGTTTTATGTTAATCTTATTAGGCCCCAGGCGAGTTCATGGCATCCTAATGAATTATTCATAATCAGTGATGCAGGCCACAATTTTCAGTTTTTAGTTTGCTGTGCATGATACATTTACTAAATAAAGCGCTACTCACCAATTATCATGGCAAAAGAAAAAATAGAAGACTAAGAGAGGATTCGAACCCGTGACACCGAGCGTGGAGGTCCACAGCGTAACCACTACGCTACGTAAATCGATGATGGAAAGAGTGGTCTCATTGTAATCATATCCTTAACTCTAACCCAAACCGTAATCCTAGTTATGAATATTTTTAAATCCTTTGATGGATTGAAAATCACACATTGGCCTTCGATTAACAATTGCTTTTGCGCGACTTTTTAAGTCTTCATAAATTTACAAATAATCTAAGTGCATTTATATGTGTTTTAATCCGAGCTACGATTTAGATTTTAAATCCCTGTAATTTAGAGTGTATAGATGAGGGTTTGATAAACTTCGTTTGAGGTATGCGTTTGAGAAATTACACTTGCCAACACATTTCGAAAGGTGAGTTCCCGCAACCAAAATGAAACTTGCAATATAAGAAACTGTATGCGCTTGAAGCGCGCGGCAAAAAAGAGATTTACAGTCCTTTTCAAACTAAAAAACGGCTATTTTGAAGATTAATTTGTGATAAATGTGTCTTTCTCCTCTTTGGCATTATATCACTCGATTTTTTTCTTCCTCATTTTCGGAATTATTGGGGGGGGGGGGGGGGGGGCGAAATGATATGTTCGCCCCCCCAATATTTTCATTGGGGGGGGGGGCGACCGCCCCCTGCCCCCCCCCCCCCCCCAGGATCGACGCCCCTGTCCCGAGGGATTTTAAATGCTATTGAGGGAAGAGTAAATAAGTCCCGAGACGAAGTCGAGGGACTTATTTTCTTCACGAAATAGCATTTGTAAATCCCGGGGGTAGGAATATTCCGTGATTTTCCCGACAACAAATTTAACAACTGTTTTATCATCTGACTGTCAAACACAGGGGTGTAATATTGCCATGTTATATCCAAAAATATAACACGGCATCGGCATGTACTGTATTTACTAAGTCATGTGATAAAAAGCTTTATACCACATGTCCCAAAATGAATTACAACGGGACTTTCTGCAACGATAACTTTAACGATAGTAAATCAATCAGAAAGATATTTCAGGGTATGAAACTATAACTTATTACCTATACATCTTGCAGAAAACCCTATTCGATTTGCTTCAGTGGTCATGTAGAATGAGGATCTTTTGTCAATCATGTCAGATGTCCCTTCCCTCCAGGTTTTGTAATGTAAGGAGACGTGTTGTCCATTGTGTTCACGCGTTATGAACGAAAATGGACACATGACATGATTGACAAAAGGTCCTCATTATCCATGACCACTGAAGCAAATCGAATAGGGTTTTCTGCAAGATGTAGGTAATAAGTTATAGTTTCATACCCTGAAATATCATTCTGATTGATCTACTATTTTAAAGTTATCGTTGCAGAAAGTCCCGTTGTAATTAATTTTGGGACATGTTGTATTGTTTTTTTAAACGTATATAGGGATGTGCACGACTGCACTGCTAGGGAGTTTATCATACAGGATAGCTCCAATATGTAAACGAATTTCTTTTATATTGAATCTTTGGGCGTGGTAAGTAGAGGGGACATTTTACAGAGTAACGAGTTTTATAATTTACATTTCGCTTGCATAGCAATGGTTCTAAATAAGTTGGTACTAGATTATGTTGTATTTTATAAACTAATACACAATATTGTTATTTTATACGCTCTTCCACAGATTGCCAACCAAGAGTAAGTAACATGGAACGCTGAGGTCGGCTGAGGTGTATAACAATCAGCGTTTAAAATTACGCGTGTATACTTCTGAAGTTTTTGTACATTTTCTTTGTGGATTTTAGCAGAGCTTCCCCAAGATGTACAACAATAATTACTTCAATATGTCTAGTTATTTAAACCAAAATCGAAATGTTCGACGATTCGATTTTTGTCCAATTTTATCTTCATGTCATCAACTTCATTTCAATCCAGAGTCTTTTTAAAAATTATCTTTTTCGTTTTTTGAAGTTTTTCAACCCAGTCACCCTCATCGTCGTCGGTCTCGGGTCATGTCTAGGGTACCAACTTGTCACCTCGTCCGGTCCTCGCTCGCTCTTTGACCATGTTGACCTCTAAATCACCAGATCGATGAACATGCTTTTGATGGTAATATGAATATGATAGTGTATGACAGAACCGCTTTTAGTTCCAAGTACGTTTTGAGGATTTGGACAATGTTACTAAGTCCCTTTAAAGGGATCTTTTAACTTTGTTGACATTTACACAAAACGGAAGGGTTGATAAAATATGTATTGATGTCCACTGAGTGACGTGTGAAAATTCCATGGTAACCGAATGTCATAGGACCAATTAGGAATGAGCAGAAATGCAAAGTAATATTTGCTAGCTCATATCACTGACGCTCTACACAGATTTAATTCTCAAGTGGATAATGTCAATTCTCAACACTTTAATACAATTTTTTTTTTACGAAAGAGAAATTCAGACAACCAAAACCTGTCCCATGCTTGTATTGGTAATACACACTGAACGAGGTATGTGAGAACTGCTCGAGTTCTAACTATTGTTGCGAATTTTTAACAATGTTACTGTGTTATGAATGGTGTTGAGGCGGTCACACAATAAGAATGAATTTTGCAACATTTTAATCTACACTTGGCTTCATATTCAGGTGTAATGCACATTCCATTATTTCAAAACCATTACTAATGGGGCATCAATATAAAGAGAAAGAACATGTTTTTCAGTGATACCAAATTCATGTAAGATACTAAAGGAACTGGAGAGGTATGAAAGCGAAAACTTGAACTGCGGATCTTTTTTTAGGGATTTATAATAATGGGTCACTGGTTCCTGTCTTCTCTTCTCGAGTTCACGATGAATATGCTTGTGAGTATGGCAAATATGGCGGTCGCTCCACCAAGAAACAAAAACACGTTTGTGTAAGATCCCGTGGCATCAAATATGTATCCTGTATAGGGGAAAATAAAATAAAGTAAAAAGATGGCAAGTTTATTTCAACTTAACTGCTTAGGGATAGCAACATCCGGGCAAACTGTTATTTCCAATGCACTGATGATGCTAGACACCGAATAGGAACAATAATTTATGAAATAGTGCTCTGGTTCATACAGTTATGAACCAGAGCACTACAACACTGATTGCCCATTGAAGTAAAATTCATTCGGATGGGCATATCTCAGCTAATACTTAACAAATTCAATTGATTTTCGGTATTTGGACATAATTTTGTGTGCTCTTTCAGAAAATGAAGTCCAAATTTGACAATTCAAAAAATAGATTTGTATGACGTCATGGCTTCTGTACTCTATGGGGATCGAGTAGTCCACAAACTTATCAGAGTGCGTTGCCAATTTGAGTTCCCCATAGGAATAAATGGGCATCTTCAAAGAGCCATAGTTTTCTTGTTTATGCCCCGATTATGCTCTAACTTTCAGAGATTATTCCTCCTAATCTCTTCAAGTCTATGAAAGCAACAGTTTGCTTGGGTTTCATTGCCCTTTAATATTCCGTTTGCCATTATTTTCCTTTTCACTGATTATTCTCAACGAACAAATGTAACAGGCCTAAATGAATGCCTAATACCCGATAACCTGTTAAACTGGTTTAAGCACCACAAATTAATTGTCTATTATATATATATGCGTGCTAAATACGGAAAGTGCGCTCGTAGTCACAAATATCATCATTATTATAACCCTTGTACTTATTGACATCCAGGCAAAGAGCTCTTGACATTCCCCTAAAATGGTTACCCAGTCTCCAGTTATATGTCTCCTTTGAGTCCTTTCGACCGTGGAGTAATACGTCGTGCCTTCGCAGTTGTTTCATCGCATTGCATGCTGGGATGTTTGCTTAGTACACTGGAATCGCGGAACTGAATAGCAGCCGCTTTTTGTGTATAATCTCAATGGACCCTTCACTTCCTTACATCACACCCGAAACTGAATGAAGATATGTATTCGTGAATATTAATTATATGACACTGCCAGTGCCAAATATCAAGAACAATATAAATACAAAACATATTCAAGAAATACGATCGTTTGTTTAAAATTCAAGGATAAAACTCGAGGTTGATTGACAATATTGACTCTCATAATGAGAGTCAATATTGTCAATCAACCTCGAGTTTTATCCTTGAATTTTAAACAAACGATCGTATTTCTTGAATTGCACGCACGCGTATGCAACGCAGTGGCGGATCTATGGGGGGGGGGGGGGGGGGGTTAAGGGGGTTTAACCCCCCCCCCCCCCCCTTGGGCTGCCAAGTGAAAATGTGATGTGCATAGAAAAACGCCATCATGTGTCCAGACCCACACAGTATCCGCATCGTCATTGGGTAACCCCCCCCCCCCCCCCCCCCCCCTTAGCAAAAAGCTAGATCCGCGCTTGCAACGAACGCTAATGTAATCGGCCCATTGGTTTTGTGTGTTTCGTAGAACTGCAGCACGAAATCAAGACCCCGATCAAAACCCCAATTTAACTAGGCCTACTAAGCATTAATTTCAGGCAAACTTGATAAGATTTCTCACACTACTGTGGAATATCTAAATTCCTTTTTTAAAGGGCAATGAAACCCAAGCAAAATGTTGCTTTCATAGTCTTGAAGAGATTGAGAAGAATAATCTCTGAAAGTTAGAGCATAATTGGGTAAGAAACAAGAAAACTATGGCTCTTTGAAGATGTCCATTTATTCCTATGGGGAACTCAAATTGGCAACGCACTCTGATAAGTGTGTGGACAACACCCCATAAGTTTTGTACACAAATGTTCCCATTTTTACAGTTTTCTTCATAGTCACATTTTTCCATTCCCCCAACTCATGATATGTTATGTATAAGAGCATTCTACAAAACATATGTTGAACTCGAACGAAGGGTAAACATAAATTTTGGGGAAATTGAACAAAACTGAAATTTTGTGTACAAAATGTATGGGGAGTTGTCCACAACTTTGCCAGAGTGCGTTGCCAATTTGAGTCACTCGAAGAAATACATGGCTCTTTTCAAAGAGCCATAGTTTTCTTATTTCTTGACCGATTGTGCTCAAATTTTCAGAGACCATTCATTATATTTAGTGTCTTATAGTGCATACAACAATTTGTCTGGATTTCATTGTCCTTTAATGCTTTTCATTACAAAGGCAATTATAACCTTTCATTTGAGACCGAGTTTGTCGCAGTTTCTCGAGCGAGACATACTTATATAGCACGGCATTGCGCTGTGTATAGACCGCGGGCGTGCATAGGAGCCGTGTGATGAGTGGCATTCGAGTTTCGAAATAATTTTGTTCATACAAATTAAGTTTGTTGCATTACAATGTGACAGAAACGATCGTATCTTTTGGAAATGTTAGGCAAGTGTTGTTCTCTTTGCATAATTGGCACCAAAATGGTAATCGAATTAATATTCATGAATAAATCTCTTCATTTAGTTTCGGGTGTCATGACTCTCAGGAAGTGAAGGGTACATTGGTATTATACACAAAAAAGCGTCTGCTACGAGTCCGGCGAATCTAGTGTACTAAGTAAACATCCCATCATGCAATGCGATGGAAGAACTGCGAAGGCACGTATTATACACCTTGGTGATAATTATTGTAAGATGGTTATTTTGACATTTGGTTTCTTTTGTTCATTACATGTTGCGTTCCTCCTTGGTATTTAATTAAGTTCAATCTATCATGCTCATCCCCAATTATGCCCCTTTCACACATCCACGGATGCAACACGGATGACCACGGACTGGCGGTCCGGGGTCCTCCGTGGTACTCCTTGTTGTTTCCGGCATTTCCGTAGAGCCTCCGGCGTGATCCTTGGGCACACTAGTCTAGGTTCTATACTCTGTTTTACACCTTTCCCCCATATATCGCGTAACCCGGTGCATCTGTATGCCCGGTGAACCTATGTTTCCGTAATAGGTTCACCGGGCATATCCATACAGATGCACCGGGTTACGCGATATATGGGGGAAAGGTGTAAAACAGAGTATAGAATCTAGACTATGGGCACACCGGCGTGATCCGTGGGCGCACCGGGGAAAATTAAACCCGCCCAATTTTTACCACGGACGTCTACGGATGAAATGAATCCGTATTAGTACCGTGCAGGCACCTTGTATGTCCGTATTGCCCCCGGGAGCTCCGTGTTGAAACCGGCGTTCTCCGGGGACAAAACTTCTATTGTTCAGTTCATCCCGTGTTGAATCCGTGAATGTCCGTGTTGAATAAACAAAAAACACGTGCAGCTGCAGTGTGCTCCGGGTTCACTATGTGGTTCTCCGGCGACGTCCGTGTTGCTTCCTTGCTTATCAGTGTAGACACCGTACTTCTCCGTTTTCACACAGGCGCTCGATCCGTGCTCTCTGCCGTGTGCTCCAGGTTCACTCCGTGGTTTCCCGGCGAGGTCCGTGTTGCTTCCTTGCTAATCCGTATAGACACCGTACTTCGATCGTACTGTTCATCCGTGTTGGATCCTTGGATGTGTGAAAGCCCTTTTACTAATTGTATGTCACCTCCACCCTCTATTCGATCTACATCTGATTGCATTCTATACAGTTGATCACTATTTAGTTATTCTGTCATCTCATTCATGTCCACTGCTATATCTATTCTATTGTTTCCTCCTCAAACATTCTTGCTTTTCAACTCTAGTCTCTCTCTCTCTATCTCACACTCTCCCTCTGTTGATATGCCTCTATCTACTGAACTCTCTTCTCCATTCATTCCACAGGGGGGTGTTTCACCGTGACAAAGATCCCAAGTTGAACTTAACTCTAAGTTGGACTTAAAAACTATGGAAAGCCTTCAGTTTCTTTGAACCAATTTTGTAAATTTATTTCAAAAGGCATATAAAATGTTGTTTCAAATCAGTAATATTTTTCTATTATCAAGATTTCATGTTCTTCGTGTAAAATTTATGGAAAGTCTAACATACTTGCATTTTTGCTTTTTAATATACTTTTGTTCCAAGGCTACAAATGGCTTACCATACTTGTTAAGTCCAACTTAGAGTTAAGATCAACTTAGGATCTTTGTGAAACACCCCCTATTCTTTTGTGTTTAATCACCATTCCTCATCGCCATTATTCCATCTCCATCCCATTCCCTTATTGGTTCATTTATAGAATAACGTTATTCCATTTTATGTCTATCTTGTAATTCGTCGTCTCCCTATAAGTTTTCTTGTTGGCCAGATTGGCCTTAATAATTTCAGTGCTAATTAAATTGGAACAACCTTTTATTCTACAAATGAACCAATAAGCGAATGAGATGGAGATGGCATGATGACTCAATATTGATTAAACACACTAGAACAGGAATGTGGAATGAATAGAGAAGAGAGGCATAGTCAGAGTGAGAGAAAAAGAGCAAGAGCCTAGAGTTGAAAGAGTGTGAACAAGCTGTGGACATGAATGAGATAACATATAACTAAATAGTGATCAACTAAATAGATTGCAAACAGATGTAGGTGGAATGGAGGATGGAGTTGACAAACAGAACATTACGTTTCACTAAGTTAGCCGTGATCTCCACCACGGTGGAAATCAACTCAACCATTTTAATAGCTTTCGTCAACATTCCATGCCCTGTTAACTGCCCCCCGAGACCTAGTGGTATTATAGAGATAATCTCCTCCGGTTACACGCAGTAAACCGATAAGAACGGTGTAAACGGTGATACAATTCTACTAGAGGCACGAATCTCTCAACCTCTCCTCAGGCCTGAGAAGCGGATATTTTCTAACTTGGGTGAAACGTAATGACTAATTAAAAGTGGATGAACATAATACTGTATATTGAACTGAACTAAATACCAAGAAAGAACACAACATGTACAAAACCAAATGTCAAATAACCATCTTGCAGCATTCATATAATATAACTGCTTACCGGTAAACCACACCGGAATATCAGCTCAGAGACGTATTTTCGCTAGTAAAATTGACTGATAAGAGGTCGAGAGTTCATGGCAAAAAACACACTCCAAACGCTGACCTTGATACTCCCATAGTTTGAGAATAGCCCAGTCGCCGTAGCGGAAATGGAAGAGATAATCAATTACCTGATACTAAATTCCCGCAAATGGCGCCAAGGCTGGAGGTAACATGTACAATACCGAGGGCTGACAAGAAATGCTCGCCCCTTCTGATTCCTCTCTTCGCCAATGCACTTCCCAACGAGTCCACACCAAAGATGACGCTACCCTGAGCGGTGGCTGTGAGAGCCAGGAACCAGTAGGACGCCCCCAGTGGATCACAGAAGAAGACAGTCGCAGAGACAACGCAGGATATGACGTAGTAGACAAAGACGTTGTATTTCATGTAGTCTACGACCAGGAAACAAACGCGTCCGAAAACGCCGCCGACTGCACCGAACGCTGTAAGGAAGACCGCCCTAGATAACGGGATGCCCGCCCCCGTGGCATGGGGCACCAGGAACAGCATCCAACTGTAGTAGGCAATGTTGAAACAGAACACTGCGGGGAGCATGAACGCGAACCACGGCTCTTGCCACAAAACGCTCGATGTGAGATAAGATGCCACTTTCGCAAGACATTCACCATCACCATGATCACCTGGAATCATCCGATTCCATTTGGCAACAGTTTTCTGGCTTTGTCGATTCATGTCATGATCCTGGGTACTTTCGAAGTTCCCACAAATCAACGAACTGTCACAATTACTACCTATATCGGACAGAGGACGTGGTTTTGTTTGTAATTCTGAATATCCTTGCTTCGCATGTTTGTTCTTGAATAAGGGCGATTTAATTGAATCTAAGCTAGATTCTTGGTCAACTAGCAAATCTTCGTTGGATGATGCCTTTCTGGAGCCTGTTGGCTTTTCGATGATTGGCGAATTAGACTTGACACCGGATGACATTGTTGCAGAATGTTTGGATCTGGTAGCGGCTCCGCAAACGATAACGTGGAGCGCGAGACCACCCATGATCAGAAACGCTCCGTGATAGCCGTAAGCCTCCAAAGATCTCTCTGTGACATAGGGAACAACGAAGGCACCGATGACGCATCCAATGTTACTGAGGCTACTCCAGAACACGAATCTTTCGCCGAAGAAGTCGTTCATGGCAACAGTCACGGAAAAGAACGTCATGCACATGCCGAAACCTGTTAAAACAGATGAGTAATAATACGTCTCTATCAATACCCATGCACAAACTCCTCTCATATTGAACAAAAACTACCCGCAGAAATTAAACTAAAGATTCAAACTAATGTCTTATCTTATGGCAAATTAAAAACAAGGACCTTGGTGAACAACAGCAACATTGGTGATTATGCTATCCTGTATAAATATTTTAAAATAATTAAAGGACAATGAAATCCAGACAAATTGTTGTATGCACTATAAGACACTAAATATAATGAATAGTCTCTGAAAATTTGAGCACAATCGGTCAAGAAATAAGAAAACTATGGCTCTTTGAAAAGAGCCATGTATTTATTTGAGTGACTCAAATTGGCAACGCACTCTGGCAAAGTTGTGGACAACTCCCCATACATTTTGTACACAAAATTTCAGTTTTTTTCAATTTTCTCAAAATTTATGTTTACCCTTCGTTCGAGTTCAACATATGTTTTGTAGAATGCTTTTATACATATCATATCATGAGTTGGGGGAATGGAAAAATGTGACTATGAAGAAAACTGTAAAAATGGGAACATTTGTGTACAAAACATATGGGGAGTTGTCCACACACTTATCAGAGTGCGTTGCCAATTTGAGTTCCCCATAGGAATAAATGGACATCTTCAAAGAGCCGTAGTTTTCTTGTTTCTTACCCGATTATGCTCTAACTTTCAGAGATTATTCTTCTTAATCTCTTCAAGACTATGAAAGCAACATTTTGCTTGGGTTTCATTGCCCTTTAAATGAATAAATAGATAAAATAGATAAATAAATAAAAAGATATACAAATACATGAAGATAGATAAATACATACACAAATAAATAAATAAATAAGTTGTGTGGGTGTCGCGCTCCGCACGAGTCCGCTCAACTTCTGAAGAATGTCTTTACATATTTCAGTGTAGAGAATGGTTTACTATGAAATATATGTGTATATTAAAGGGGACCACCAGGCAAAGAACAACATATTATTATATGTTTTGGTACCGTTTTGTGATATCAAAAAGGCTACCTATGTGTAATTCATGAGCAAAGCAATTAATTTCCACCACATACGGAACCACTGCTATTTCCTGGTTCCATACGGGCCAACCATTTGCGAGTGCGCCATGCTATTCACACGCACGTTTGTAAACATTAATTTCCCGGGCGATTCGTTCGCTCTGCACACATTGCAATTCACCGCACACATAGCAGTCTGCGTAATTCAGACCACATGAACGCATGCTATAGAATGGTGATGCGTTTTCAATTATATTTTTTTTCTTTCTGGAAACATATTTTTGTGAACTTGTTGATGGAATGGAATACTAAAGATGACATTACCTTTCTTTTAATAAGAATATTATGGGTGGGTGGTGGTACCCTTTAAATACATTATAAAATGCTGTTTTCTACATAGTACAAAGACAATTCTAACCCTTAAATTGAGAGTGAGTTTGTCGCAGTTTTGCCAGCGAGACATTGGTTTCCACACTTCAATGCAGGGAGTGCAGTGCAGTGTATGCCGCGGCCGCGGGCGCGGCTTGCACATGCACAGAGCGTGTGATTTGTGGCATTTGAGGTTCGAAAGGTGTTCATCAAAACTGAGTTTGTTGCATTAAAAATGTGAACGAAACGATCATATTTCTAGAAAATGTTAGACAGGTATTGTTGAAATGTTGAAATTTGCACTGGCAAATTCATGAGGTTGATATTCATTAGCAAATGTCTTCGGTTAGTAATTCGGGTGACATGCTCAGAATTGCAGAGTGCATAACGATTATACACACAAAATCCCTTGCAGACAATATTGACTATTGAGCGAACTTCTATACTAAAAAAAATCTCCCACTATGCAATTAGTAGAGCAGATAAGTGTAATAATCGTTCAAAGTTTGATACAAGCAAGAGCCTTGGTATGTAGGCTACCAGAGGGACACTTTTCAGGAAAAAACACTTAGCCACGCGAAAATCCAAGATGGCGGCCATTTTCCAGGATGGCCGCCAAAAAGCTACTTTTTGATATAAAAATTGACTGAGTTGGCCGATTTTAATAATCTTGGTGTCGTTTTATATGTTTATTGACATGCTGAACACAATGGTGATACATACAGATTCATATGATAGCCAAAATCCAAGATGGCCGCCATTTTCCAAGATGGCCCAAAAGAGCTACTTTTTGATATAAAAATTGACTGAGTTGGCCGATTTTAATAATCTTGGTGTCGTTTTATATGTTTATTGACATGCTGAACACACTGGTGATACAAACGGACTCATACGATGGCCAATATCCAAGATGGCTGCTACTTTCCAAGATGACCGCCAAGGCAAATTTTTTTCATAAAAGTTGACCGAGTTTGCCGATTTTTATTATGATCTTGATGTCGATTCACATGTGACCTGATATGCTGAAGACGATTATGATACATACAGACATATATAATGGCGAAAATCCAACATGACGACCATTTTTCAAGACGGTTGCCAAAAAGCATGTTACATTTGTTTCCAAAAACTGACTGAGTTGGTTGATTCTAATAATCTTTGTACTGATTAAAAGGTTGTTTGATGAGCTGAAAACTATTTTTTATACAAATGGATCTAAATAATGGTAAAATCGAACATGGCGGCCATTTTCCAAGATGGCGTAGCAAGGGGATAAAGGAGGGATTAGCCATCCCTCCTTAAGGAAATCATGATTTCACTTTTTCATGTTTTGGTTAAGGCTGCTACCTTATAGGAAATATTGCCCTAAAAGTTTGTTTGACCCCCCTCTCATCATTGGTAGTCCTTTGGTTATGCCTCTCAACTTTTGAGATGATTGAGTGACAATAAATGTACGATTTAAATCATTATGAACGCGATATCTTTGCTATCCCGTGCATCGTCCTATCCCCCAATCCACCTTCCCAACCCCCATTAGGCTCATATCCTGAGACTGGCAACGACATGGTCCTTTTTACGATATATAACGAAAGAATATCTTGTAAGAGTTTGGTCACCGTCTGTTATTTGCTTCTCTGTAATGATTCAGTTTGGGCTGTAAGTATAATTGATTATACATTGACTCGGACACTATAGTCACCTATCAGTTATCACATATATATGGATACAGTCTTTAAAACATGGAATAACCCACTGCCGTCAGGCTCATCATTTTCTTGAGTATGATGACCATTCAGGGTTTAAAGATACACTGCTAATTTGACCAACCACCATGACCGAGTAGTGCAAACTCAGTCCCACTTCAATAAGAGAATGGATAAGCAATTGAACGTATCCCAGGAAATGGATGAACCCCTAAAAGAAAGAAATATGCAAGACACTAAGGATCTATAATACACCTCATATGATGTTGCTAAACAATTATATTTACACTGATGTGTATAGATCATGCTTCTGGAATGGTTCAAAAGCATGGCTAAGGGAATGGATATTGCAGACAGCATGTTATTTATATCTATCATACGTCCTAGACATAGCTATATCTAATACATCTTATGGAAATCTATTTTTCTTAACTTTTAGGATATAAAGACGGTTGCCCTTTACTTGTAATAGTAATATTTGGGACCATGGTTCCCTGAAAAGATAAAGGCTGACATCATCAAAAGGAGGGAGCGGTGTGTCGGTGTCAATCTATACAATGTGGCATATCGAATAGGGTAAACGTGTGATACTGTAATAATATCATACCCCTATGACCCAAAGCTGATGATAAGGAAGGTGCAAAAATCTCTACAGTTTTGTTTGGTATATAGAGCGGTCCATGGCGTACCCAGTAGTAAGCCATATTCCAACTGAGAAGGGGTCGGAAAGTTTAATCTGAACATGAGAATTGATCTGGGTGTATAAAATTAGTAATGATTACAATCGTCTTCTTCTCTTAATAAACATGTTAGGCATATATACAGGGGTCCAAGGGCTTGGACGGTCCCAGGATGAGGTAAAGAGATCGTTCCGGGATGGGAAATATCAATAAAGGAGCAGCCTGTCCCAAATAATCAAGAACAAAAGACATTTCATGCATTCAGTACAGAAAGAAGGGTTATATACAGGGGGGGGGGGGGGGGGGGGGTTCAAATTATTTTTGACGGGGGTGAGCCTCACGGAATTCTGATGTAGGGATCTTAAGAGCTGACTACAAGCATCAAATACTGTAGAACACCATCGTCAAGCACCCCCCAATCACCTATACGCATCTTGCTTTTAAAGACGTTTCCACGAGATTCATCTCCATTATTATCCTCATGAATATTCCTCACCATTATTTGCATTCTTGATTAAAGTTTCCCGTTTGGACAGAGAGCAGGTGCTCTTTAAAAGCAATATGCATACAGATGCTTGGGGTGCTTGACGATGGTGTTCTACGGTATAGGGTCTTTGGAGCTACACAAACCCAGAAACGGGGTCTTAAGGAGCATACTAAAACTACAAAATACATGGACTTGGAGCTACCAAAGACCTACGGAAGCCCTCAAATTGGTGGTCCAAGGAGCTGATTAGAAGAAGAATATGGACTTGGCGCTACTCAACTACCTGGCCAAGTGATTCCTGGGGTCTATGGAGTGGCAATTTTTGAAAATCGGGTTTCTTGAGGAGTGGCAATCGGGTGTGAAAGCGGGGGGGGGGGGGGGGGGGGGGGGGTTGTAAGCGGCACATACCCGTCTTACATTATACATGAGTGCCCCCCGCGGGGTTATATAGCCCGATATCCCTTAGCTCGATATCCCTTAGCTATGCCATTGTTAAGGTCTTTGTGTAACACAAATGTTTTCAGCACATCAAGAAACATATCAGGTCACATATGAATCGACATCAAGATAATACAAATCGGCACTCAGTCAACTTTTATGAGAAAAAAAAGTTTGCCTTGGCGGTCATCTTTGAAAGTGGAAGCCATCTTGGATTTTCGCTATTATATTGGTCCGTGTGTATTACAATCGCTTTTGATATTATCAATTAACATTTAAGTCAACACAAAGATTATCGAAACCGGCCAACTCAGTCAATTTTTAAAATAAAAAGTAGCTATTTGGGGCCATCTGAAAAATGGCGGCCATCTTGGATTTTGGCCATCATATGAATCTGTATGTATCACCATTGTGTTCAGCATGTCAATAAGCATATACAACGACACCAAGATTATTAAAATCTGCCAGCTCAGTCAATTTTTATATCAAAAAGTAGCTTTTTTGGGCCATCTGGGAAAATGGCGGCCATCTTAGATTTTGGCCATCACATGGGTCCGTATGTATTACCATCGTGTTCAGCATGTCAGTTAACATATAAAACGACACCAAGATTACTAAAATCGGCCAACCCAGTCAATTTTTATATCAAAAAGTAGCTTTTTGGCGGCAATCTTGGAAAATGCCCGCCATCTTGGATTTTCGCTTGGCTAAGTGTTTTTTTCTAAAAAGTGTCCCGAAGGTAGTCTGCATACCAAGTATGTTGCTTGTATCAAACTTTGAACGATTTCCATGATATTTTACACTTATCTGCTCTACTAAATGCGATGGAAGAACTATCAAGGCACGTATACTGTAACCGTGTATGTATATCGTATGTAAACTGGGTTCCAAAAGAAACTTATCACTTCTTCAGAGCGACACACATTAAAATCCAAAGCCTAGAAAGTAATCATAATCGGGCATAGAATAGATATAATACTCCTTAGCAAGCTCATCTAAAAAAATTATGTTTGCTTTAGTCAACAAAGAATAAAATAAGGTGAACTCGCAAGAGGTCATTTTTCAAAAATCACAGAAACTGCTCGCTTTCCGGGCACAGAGCTCGGTACGGACAATTATAGCCAGTCTAGTGGTTACATAACCCGCTTTGAAGTTGAATGAATAGCTATTGAAAGTTCTGAATAGACCGCCTTTCGTGGAGGTTCGCAGCGAGCAGTTTCTGTGATTTTTGAAAAGTGACCTGTAGTGATTCCATGGCATTTTTCTCTTTTTTGGCAAAAGCAAACTTGTAATTTTTGAGATATGCTTCATAATGAGAATAATAGCTTATCTGTGTCTAAATATGAATCAATTTGGTGCTATGGATTTTAGTGAGCGTCGCTCTGAAAAAGTGATAAGTTTCTTTTGGAGCCCAGTTTAGTATTACGCGCCTTCTTACTGGCCGAAAGGCATGAAAGGTTATTCAAATCCTAACAACATAATTTCAACGGATGGACATATGCGAACACGACTTGTGGCTGCCGCTGCTCGTGTGTCAATCGCACTCGCCACTTGTTCCTGCCAGGTGTACCGACTATAATAGGCGTACCCAGGGGGGGGGGGGGGGGGGAGGGGGTTTGGGGGGTTCAACCCCCCCCCCCCCCACCCTTTGGCCCCAAAATGGCTGTTTTGGGGGGGTGTGAACCCCCCCCCCCCCTTTTTCAAATTATAGCCGGTCTCGAGACCACTTTCGAGCGGTCTCGACCCTCATTAACCCGGGGGGGGGGGGGGGCACTCAACTATATTGCTGTACACACGCGCGACCACAGGTTTCTCAAACCCACCTAAACAAGTTTATCCATTGGTCAAATTGATACCCTATTTCAAGTATTTTCGCGTGCTTTTTTGACAATTTTGCCCCCTAAACAAGTACTCCTAAAATATACCCCTAAACAAGGTCTACGTCAATTGCTCTCAACAAGTTTGGAGAAAAATATACCCTAAACGCGTATTTGTTTAACTCCACAAACATACCCTTTTTTCTGATTTTGGCCTTTTTGACACCCTAAACGCGTCACGCGCGTGACGCGCCATGATCGGCAAAAAGTACCCTTTTTACGCGTTTTTTTGGTCGCGCCTGTGTACAGCAATATTTGAGTGGTAACCCCCGAGCTCATTAACCTGGTCTCGGCCTCAAAAATTTGCGAAGAAACCCGGTCTCCCGGGCTATAAAATGTTGAAATTTCTTGGTCTCGGCTTCGAAAATTTTCCACGAACACCCCCCCCCCCCCCCCCCCCCCCCCCCTCCTGCTGAGAGAATTCTCAGCCAATGATCTTGGGTACGCCACTGCCGACTATGAAACGTTGTTGCGATCTCATCACATTTGTTTCCTTTACACAATAATGATTATTCATTCTCCTGACAACAGTACTATCAGAACACACTGATCGATACGTTGAGCGATGAGTGCGCCCTTCTAAGGACCACCTGTCTTCCAACACGTCCAATACGCGATTTATACGTGTTGGATCGTAGGACACCTTCAAAGATAAAATCATTCACTAATTGGTACTTGAATACTCCATGGGAATTTTAACTGGAGGTGGGTCTGACAGAGTGGTTATCCCCTAAGATGCTTAAGGAGAGAAGGGAATGTAAGAAGTGGGGCTGGTTTACTGTAGATTGGAGTAGTTTATTCCATTCAGTCTGTCGTGGTACGAACGAATAATGAATTTAAGAAGGCCTCGAATGTTTTGTGTTGATGTTGGTACTGCACTAGCCTACCTGATAGGCATCGTGCTGTCTGGCAGGTTCTACCGGCAGTGTACTAACCGCGATATGCCTAGTTTGAGCGTGCAGCGCGAAGCCTATCGTCAGTCATGAACGTGAAAAGTTTTTATTTTCTTTATTTGCCTTGATTTACATTGATTCTTCGTAGGGTTTCTACGAACCCCCTGCAAAGCTATTTCATGAATATTTATGTGACATGGACCAAAATAGGCCAATGAGCGATGAGGCTGTAACGTCATATGAACTCTGTAGTGCATGCAGTGCATGCAGTGGCCAGGGCAGTCACACACAGTCACGTCACACACAATCTCACACAGAACAGTGCGCCGTGCGCTATTCGACGTCTCTCTCCCTCTCTCTCACACAATTTATCTCTGACTACGGGAACTGGTTGGTCTGAGTGCAAAGTTTATGTCGATTTCAGAATCATGAAGGGAGTGGGTTAAAGACCTCAGTTTAGGCCATAAATTGAGGTCGGTACAAGCGACTCTGTTACCTCATGGTAACGTCATACATATATGAATAATGATGAGTAAATGACTGATGATAGGCGGATGCGCTCCGCGCATCGGGTTCGAGATCACCGGTTTTCCGTCTCCATAACGCGATTAGTACTTGCCAGAAAGCTCAGACGCCTATCAGTTAGGCTAGTACTGCACTAGTTGGGAGCAATATGCTTTCTATCTGCTTTCCCAATGATGTTATTCAGATATAACTTACCAGTTAAGAGGTAGCAGAAGGCTAGGAGCGATGGGTACGGAGAATAGGGGCTGACAATGATCGACACCGCCGTAAGGACCCCTCCAGTGACCGCCAAGATCCGCGTGTCAAACCACGTCATCAATATTCGAATGATAGGGGCTGTATGTCATTAAAAAAAAGCCCAGTTATTTGCAAATTTGTATTTATTTAGTTTATTTTCGGTCAGTTTTCCCTACGTATTACTGAATAAATGATACGATAGAAAATTACATAGGACATTGATAGAGAATAAATATGTCGTTGTATATATAAGGGCACACGTTTGGATAAACTAAAATTTGGATCGCGATTTAAATTTTTTTTACGCCCATTCAAATGCTGGTTCGAAACACGATTCTCTATGCTGTTTAGACACATGCTGCACGGCTAACTATATAAAAAAAAAAACATGCTTTCGGCAAATTGGATAATAACTGACATTTTGGTTTCCAAGCGCGTAGACCAAGGATAATGATGCGCCTCTGAATAGGGTACTTAGATACATGGCGTCCTATCAATGCTGTAATATGATTAACATTATCAGAAAACACACTAAAGAAAAGCAACATCGAAATTTGCATTTGAAATACATTTTTAAAGGTATAGTACAGTTTTGGTTTAGAGGGCCGCCGCGGCGCTTCAAGAAATAATTTATTTGTTATGTAATACAAAACTAAGGGTTATATTTGGAAGAGCACTTGATTTTAAAGATAAAGCAAAGTTGATTTGATCAAAATGAGTTTAGATATACAGCTGAAATATCGATAAATTTATCCGATCGGAATTCGATAATTTAAGAAAAATATTTAACAATGGCTACACATTTTCGAAAATGTACCAGAGGTTTTTAATTAGTTGTTGATGATCTCTCTATTTAATCATTATTTTAACAAAGCATTACGTTCCCAATTGTTTAATAAGCAATATCTGAAACCAATATGTTTTTAGAGGGCGCCATCTTGTGTTTTAAGAGTTGCTTTTTAAAATTGATAACAGCCTTCATACTTAGCCGTTTGTAATTGTGTCTACCTTTCGGGCACTGTGGAGATATATGTGACTGGCTATAGCAAAACCCTGCACTTGTCGGTAAAAATCAAAATGTAGATTTTCATACCATTAGAAAGGGCTTAATAAAAGGTTTTATTTGATGCTTTGTTCTAACAAATTTATCAATAATTGGCGAAGATATGATTGTTTAAATTGTACAATCATAAGTCTTTTACACACATTATGTGAACTTAAAATACCAATTTCTTCAAAACAAGAATTACCGACAATGGAGGGTTTTGCTATAGCCGGGTCACATATAGTACATGTAGTTTATACTGATTTGGTGCAAGTTTTGGATACTATAATTGAGTTTGACGTGGGCCCGTTGTAGAAAGAGACACAATCGATTGTAAGTTACAATTAATTGTAAGTCAGACAATTTGCGCGTTTCAACTAATCAGATTTGCGCATTTAGAACACATAATCTGACTTACAATCGATTGTATCTCTTTCTGCATCGGGACCCAAACTGTTCTATCCCGTTACATGGCGCATACAACACATTTCTATATTGTATTTCTGTTAAAAGGCGTTTATGCAGCGCCCTCTAGAGTTGGCGACGCATATACTTTTAGACTTGAAATATGAGAGTTTTGAGACGAACACCTACTGAGGAGAAACATGGCGGTCGTCGGTATGCTACAAATGAGAGCCATGGTGGCGTACGTCGTGTCGTATCGCTCTACCATATCGACGATGAGCACGCCGAATGACTTGCAGAGCCCCGTTTCGAGGAACATGATGAACAACCGACAGACGAAGAGAATGTACCGCCATTTTGATTCAGTACCACGTCCATCCATGCTGGGTTTTTCTTTAATGCACGTCTAGATGCTGTTCTAGCAGGGTTCCTCAATCTCTGTGTTAAAAGAACGTACATTAATTTGAATACGTAGTTTTTTTTTACCGCGTACATGAACCAATAATGGATTCATAATATTTTGAAGAAATTATTCCTCATCAGGTTATACGAAAATGAATATTTCTTTGGTTCACTGTGCCGTATTCGAAATCCATGTAGAAACAAAATGTATTTTGACGAATGCTCCAAAAATTAGAAGCATTTATTATTTGAAATTGTGGAATTACATAACTGAGGTTCCATCTATGAGATGGTATGTATATATAACTAAAATTAGCCGTTTTTTTTAAAATCATCACTTTATAAGGCAAATTCTGGCAACAAAAAAGGAAGTACAACTGCCAGCGTAGGGATTTAAAAGTTGTATAATATCAATATCAAATATAATACAAAAGATACAAAAGATGTGTCACAATTGTTTAAGTAATTAACATTAAAGGTGCACCTGTAAAGTGTCAGATATTGCCGAAAATGACATTTGAGACTTCAATCCTATACCAAAATCATTGTAAGATATGTCCGATTGACGTGTGAAAGTTTCATTGAAAAAAACTGCTTTCCTGGTTAAAAAAGCAAAAATTTGCGTCAGCTTTTACACCGAATTACTGTATGACGCTTATGAGGTTTATGACCGTTCAGTAAAGGGATAGTCGAGTATTGGTCAAACTTAACTTTAGTAACCAAAACCTGCACCATTACGGTACAAACTAATAGTTATAACTCTACCATGCTCGAAAAGTATACACAATTACAAACGACAAAGTAAAACCCCTGTTATCATTCAAAATGAGCCGTTACAACTCAAGAGTCAAATTATAACTCTAGAGAACGCTAGCGCGAAGCGCTAGCGTTCTATAGGTCCTCCTTATATGGAACTGAAAATGAATATTGTTTGTGCACGCTAATTGTGCTTAAAATTATACATATGATACGGTACCTCCCACCCATTCATTCTCCAATATGTGATCCAACCATCGGGTTGATTAAAATTATGACTTTCCCCCCATTTCGCTAAAAATCAGTGATTTATGCAGCGCCTCCTCGACTTCTCTCCGTGTGTTAGCGCGACTCCGAACAGATTTTGATGATCGCGATGGCCGCCGATGCGAACGGCGAACGGCGCTATATCAGTCGCGCTAACACACGGAGAGAAGTCGAGGAGGCGCATAAATCACTGATTTTTAGCGGAATGGAGGAAAAAATCATAATTTTAATCCACCCGATAGTTGGATCACATATTGGAGAGTGAATCGGTGGTAAGTACCGTATCATATGTATAGTTTTAAGCACAATTAGCGTGCACAAACAATATTCATTTTCAGTCCCATATCAGGAGGACCTAGAACGCTAGCGCTTCGCGCTAGCGTTCTCTTGAGTTAGTGTCAAAAGTGATGTCCGGACGTCAATCACTTTTATATAATATTTTGAAAGCAAATTTCACAACAATTAGAGCATTTGAATGGGAATTATTATTATTTCCCATGTTTTTTTTTTTGATGATCTTTCATATGGAATTGAAATCAACCAAATCCGTTACAAATAATTTTTTTTGGGGGGCACTTCGGAAATACCAATACTCGACGCTCCCTTTAACGCTCTTGTGCTGAATGATTATCACTGATAGATAACGTCATACTAAAGGGCCATTTGAACAAAATCTAACCCTATTTTATTCTTCTCTTACTATAAGCCAAACAACACGGTAGAAGATAAATGGGGAAGCTCAAAATAATTGTTGTGGAGTTGGACACTTTACAGGTGCACCTTTAAAATAAAAATAAAAATAGTCGATATATCAACATAATAGTTTACATAATTAGTTAAGTGTACTAGCAAGTTATTGTAATAGCAGATAAAATGTAAATAATTATAATTTAAAAAAAGATGTGTAACACTTGGTTAAGTAATTGATATTGAAGTAAAAATATTTAAAATTATATATATATATATCAATAGATCAGCATTAGCTATAGTTAAGTGTATAGCAAGTAAGCGTAATAGCAAGTAAAATGTAAGTACAGTGTGGATACAGTGTGGCATGGGCGTCGATCACGGGGGGGGGGGGTGGGGGGGATATATCCCCCAATATTTCAGGTGGGGGATGGCCTGTATTATTATCCCCCCCCAATATTTAGGGTTCAAAAATATATAATAATATTCAAATAAAGGAGCATTGCCCCCTCTCATTCATAATGTGAAAGTTGATACTATAGTCGTCTTTAAACCACATTTTGATAGTGCTAATCTGCCAAATCCAAAGTCTTCCGGGGGCTGCGCCCCCTGAAACCCCCATTAAGGTTATTTGACCCAGTCCCCGCCCTGTACTCATTGAATAGTTGTATTCAACACTTCTCTCTATGCCCATTAAATTGAGCTAACTATACAATAGTTAACTGTATTTCCTATGCACATATAGACAACATATGTATTTCTGGATATTAACGAATACCAAAGCTTCCGGGGGCTCCGTCCCCTGGACCCCCAATAAGCTTCCTAATGTGGGTATCCCAGGGTTGCCAACTTTGAAGCAGAGGTGAGAGTGTGGGAGTGAGACATTGCGAGGGAGCGGATCGACCGAGCACGTGCGGGACGCTAGCGAGGGAGCGAACCGACCGAGCGGGGGGAGGGTGTGGGAGGGGGTGTCCCCCCTCCCACGGTAGGGAGCTTCTGCAATTTTGAACTTGAATTCATGCAATCTGATGCATACCTAACGAGGTAAAATAACATTTCATAAACAGTCATTAAACACCCTAAGTTGAAGAAATTATTCCTCTTCAGGTTATACGAAAATGAATATTTCCTTGGTTCACTGTGTTGTATTTGAAATCCATGAAAGGTAAAATATTTAATTTATTTAAATAAGTGGAATTTGACGAGTTATTAGGCGAGTTTACCATATGTTGGAAGGTCTGACACTCATATATCACGGTCTTTCTCAAGTTTAAATTCTTTCGACGATGAATATCTTCAGTGGCGTAGACAGGTTCTTACACCTGGGGGGGATGATTTGCAGTTCACCGGACCAATACCAATTTGTGCGCGCCCGAGACCGCCTGCCAAATTTGTTCAAGACCAAGGAAATTGCTTGAAAGTCCTCTTAGTGGGGGGGGGGGGGGGGGATTAGATGTTAAGATGGTCGTGACCAGGGGGGGCCGGAAGCAGTTTTGGATTGGGGGTGCAAAACCTATGGGGGCTCACGATTTGTGTGTGTAGGAGCTCATGCCCCCTGGGGGGGGGGGGGGGGGTACTCACGTATATTGGGTATACGGGTATGTGCCGCTGGGAAGGGTGACTTTTTCAAGAAAGATCCTTAGACATGGGTCCCCTTTTCATCAAAAAATCCTTAGACATGGGTCCCTTTTTTCATATTTCCCCTTTTTTATACAGGATTTTGGGATTTGCGGATGTGAAATTGCAAAATTTGTCAAGCTCGCTACGCTCGCTAACTTAAAACCACAAAATTTGTGGGAAATACACCCAAAACATGCGCCGCAGGTGAAAAAAAATCCTTAGTCATGGGTCCATTTTTCGCAAAAGGACCCTTAGATGTGGGTATGGGTTTGGAGGTCTCAGCCGCACACCCGTCCGACTATAATCTGAGTACCCCCCCCCCCCCCCCCCCCCCTCACACACTCACAGTGCTGCCAACTTTGAGCCAGATGTGAAAGCGAGATATTGCAAGGAGCGAAGCGACCAAGCCCGAGGGAGCGAAGTGACTGAGCGGGGGGAGGGGGTGTCCCCATCCCACGGTAGGGAGCTTTTGCATTTTTGGACTTAACATTGTGCAATCTGGTGCTTACCTAGATAGGAAATTCGGGCTTAACATTGACTGTATCTGGGAAAGCGTGTTATGATTTGATCGACCAGAAATGTTAAATATATTTTCAAGAAGAAAACAAATAATTGACGCACTGATACATATGCTCCCCAACACAGGGAGCGAAGTGACTGAGTGGGGGGGGGGGGGGGGGGGGGGGGGGGGGAGGGGGAGGGGGGGGGGGAGGGGTATCCCCCCTCCCACGGTAGGGAGCTTTTGCAATTTTGGACTTGAAATTGTGCAATCTGGTGCTTACCTAGATATGAATTATTCGGGATTAACATTGACTGTATCTGGGAAAGCGTGTTATGATTTGATCGACCAGAAATTTTAAATATATTTTCACGAAGAAAACAAATAATTGACACACTAATAAATATGCACCCCAATACACACACAAATATTGTATTTATATTTAGCGTCATACACAGTTCCAACATCACCATATGCCACATAAACACATATGTGATTACAAATTAAGTATACATTTATCATATTACTGATTGCGATCATGATAGTGATATAATATATTACTTGACGGAAAAGATAAATATATCTATAAAAGTGTTTGACACTATTGTTAAGTATGATTCTTTCATCGATACAATCATGAATTATATAATACATGTTTATGCTTTGTATAGTAAGGGTGCATGAAAATGATTATTATTGTAGATTAAATTGTTTGCCTATATTTTATTAGGCATTTGGCGGTTGCAGTACCGATTTGATCAAAACGTAGTACAGTGTTCCCACTTATACTCATACCAGCCCTTTATCATGTTTATTAGATTAGTAATAACATTCAAATTAGATATGAAGATATTTGCCTATACATTGTAAGACTTGATATACATAAGTGTCGTATGGATTTAATGACAATATACCAGTTAGAAAAACAACATGGGTTTTTTTTATAATTCCCTAATCATATTATTGTAATTTAGAATAAGTTGTATACCTTTATTTTCTTGGGCCTGATACAGTAGTATAGATTAACTAAGTATACTGATCTTGTTTAAACAACAATACCTAGACATTCGTTAAATAATATTATTCAGTTATTGTAGATACCTTAATCAAATTATTTTTAGATGAAGTGTATGCCTACATTTTCTATAAATATATATTTGCTATAATTCCTATGTTTTCAAGTTGTTCTTGGTAATGTTTCTAATTTTGTTGTCACAAACCAAAAATGGTTTTGGTATTTCTTCTCGGGTTTGAGATGAAATATTCTAGATGCTAATACAATTTGTATTTACAATATATAAATAGCGTTGTTTATCATAGTGGACATTTTATGAGTTTCATGTTGATTAAATTAATGAGTAGTTTAATCATGTACTTAGCCAAAGATATGATTATCATGAGATACTCATACCCATGTTTAGAAGGTTAGTTTCATTTCTAATAACAATAATACATCATAGAGTTGTATTATTATATTGAATCGCATAGCGGACTCCATAATCTGCAATACCATTACGCTGATTTAGTAACGAAAATTTAATTCAAAGGTACGGTTACGTTTGATTGGAGCGCAACTAAAGATATATTCTCATCATAGAAATGTGTTATTTGCCTTTTTAGAGTTGGATGCTCTTGACAAAGAATACTTGTGTAGTAAAGAAATACTCCCCAATTTTGTCACGGTACATGGTTATCATGAATTGGTACTAACCTCAATTGAAAACTGACACAATAGTTGTATTCTTACGGAGTAATAAAAGCCTGAATTATGTATTCAAATCGAAAATAATAATCTGAACTCTCGACTGAAATCGTTTAGCGTCATACACAGTTCCAACATCACCATATGCCATATTACGTATGATCCAACAACATAGCATATTGCCTATAATGAGTCCCGAAGGGGGGAAGCTACCGAAGGCTGGGGCAGAGCCAAATAGGGAGGGTTTGGGAAGGGGTATCCCCCTCCCACGGAGAAGATTTTGCATTTATATATGTACTTGAAATTATGCAATTTGGTGCATGTCACACAAGCAGTCAGAGCAATGCCAGCCTACACTGGAACTACGTGGCCCGGTATACAGAATAAAATACTCACCCCATACCATACACAAGTTACACACACAACAAACTGAGATAGTCTGTTCGCGCGCGTAGCGCGCAGCGAAAATTGAAAGTGGATGATTGTATACATTACTTTTTGAACGTTAGAATTAACAAGTCTTAGCTCATGCAACTAATGTTTTCTTTCCCACTCGTATACAGATTACAGATACACACACACAAAATATATCCTTCCCTAAAACCTGGGGGGATGATTGTACATGTCATCCCCCCCCCACCTTGTGAGGTGGGGGGGGATGCATACCCCTCATCCCCCCCGTTGTCTACGCCCCTGAATATCTTGACAATGAAGAGATACTGTTGGATATGGTGTCAGACAAAAGCTTGTTTAATTATCTTTCTAATGACACCTCACTTGGAATGATTATGAATGCCGGATAGGTACAATTTAGGTGAATATTGGGGAGGATAGACAGCAAAATGTAAACAAAATGCATTTGATTGTGTGAAATTGAAGTCGTTGCATCCAAAAACGACTTTTAGTGGGGATATTGTACTTTACATTATCATTATGCAATTCAACATCATGTTGAAGCGTGTTAATTTGTCAATAAAATAATGCCCCATTCATAGTGGTTATGTGATTGAGGTGTGTGAAGTACCTCTAAATGTATGGGGCCCAAAATGACACGTTGAAAGGTCGACGTTCTACCGTTTGATATTTCTGTTTTGTTTTCAATTATATTTATTTTCTTCATTGCTTTTTACAAACAATTGCAAAATAACAATAACAAATAATAACAAAATCAGTACATACAATAATCTGCATGTTAACATAATTATATAGAATGTTTTTTTTTTTCAATGATATTTATGTTCTCCATTGCTTTTTACAAACAATAAAAAAATCAGTACATAAAATAATCTGCATGTTAACATAGTTATAGTGAATATGATTTGACATTCACATCTAAATACAAATGAACTTTTACTATTTACATCAAATAATGCATGAAACATGCATGCATGAAGAAAGCATGAACATAAAAAAGGGGAAATAGGAGAAAAACCATTCTCCCCCCCCCCCCCAAAAAAAAACAAAAAAAACCCAACAACAACAACAACACCCATACAGGCACTTACATACACACATACACACGCGTTCACATACACCCACACACACATCCACTGAAAACATGCCTACATCTTGTGAGAATCTCGACCATTATATCAACCATGTTCATTTCATTGCTTCTATTCGCCTTCACTATTTTATTCTGCACGAAGCTATTCTAAATTGTCCCACTTTCTAAAATGATATGTTAGTATCCCTCGGTCCCCAGCAAATTTGTTCTCCTCCTTTCTATTTTCTAATAATCTTTTCTTAATCTCCAAA
>JBAMJV010000612.1:0-29075 GCA_037951105.1 Echinarachnius parma
ATGCTTGAATATGGTCACGCTGATAATTTGTACGAAGATGAATAATTGGAGGACTATGAATGGATGATATAAATGATGATCGGAATTTTTGAATAAAGATTTTGATTCTGAGGAGTGATGATTCTGATGCGTGATGAGCATGACTTGGTGAAATAAAAGTAAACGGACGATTGTGGCCAAAAACTATGTCGTGTGATACTGATGATTACTATTCAATAAATGTGGGTGTGTGTGAATCGGAGCATGCAATGCAGCGTGTTTCATTTTCCTACCGTTTCCGACTGTTTATGCGGACGTCGGGGAAAGCTGCCGAGTAATGCTGTCATACATAATATGATATGAAATCCGGCGAGAGGGGAGAGGGATTGGAAATACGGCGAGAGAGGCGGAGAATAACTTCAGTCGGACACCTGACATGATTCCGCGATCAACGACTCTCGTAAAAACGCAAGTAGTGCAAAGGCTCTGCCTTGTTATCTTGTTCGTTACATATTATAAATTACTTATATCATATCGTGCACACAAGTCTTGTATTTATTTTCTTCTCATTGGATAAATCATGCAGAACTTTGAAGGAAGGTGTGAGATTGCAACTTGGGAAATAATTCAAGGAAGGGAGTATAACAGGGGTGTCGATCCTGGGGGGGGGGGGGGGGGGGCACGGGGGCGGTCGCCCCCCCCCCCCCCCCCCCAATGAAAATATTGGGGCGGCGAACATATCATTTCGCCCCCCCCCCCCCCAATAATTCCGAAAATGAGGAAGAAAAAAATCGAGTGATATAATGCCAAAGAGGGGAAAGACACATTTATCAATAATTAATCTTCAAAATAGCCGTTTTTTAGTTTGAAAAGGACTGTAAATCTTTTTTTTTGCCGCGCGCTTCGCGCGCATACAGTTTCTCATATTGCAAGTTTCATTTGGGTTGCGGGAACTCACCTTTTGAAATGTGTTGAGCAGCGTAATTTCTCAAACGCACACCTCAAACGAAGTTTATTAAACCCTTATCTATAGATAGCACACCGTCACAGAAAATAAAATAATCTCGGTACATATGCGCTGAACGCAAATCAAATTGGAATATCATGTCCCCCCACATTTGAAAAAGGAGCAGATTGTCCCCCTCCCTTTGTCATTATGTATGTTTGGTTCCATACCTATATACTTCATATTACGTGAAATATCTGTCTCGGGTGTGCACCAAATCGCACAATTTCACGCCCCAAAATACAAAAGCTCCCTACTGTGGGAGGGGGACACCCCCTCCCACACCCTCCCCCGCTCGGTCGCTTCGCTTCCTCGCAATGTCTCCCTGTACACTTTTGAGAAATTGTTGACGCACTTGTTTAGTTTCATGGGAGCCCAATGCCCTAGACTATATCGATGGCTCTATAGTATACATGATCACGTGGATCCATCTCATGCAAGGCTCAGTCTTTTCCTCGCTATGCCCTTTTAAAATACGTTATGAGTAGGTTCACTATTTTATACAATTTTAACACCCATGCTAGGAGCAAATGACTGAAATCTAAAAGCTTCCGGGGGCTCCGCCCCCTGGACCCCCATTATTGTCCCCAAATGTGGGTGCCCCCCAAAGTCAGGTCTTCGAGCCATCAAGACACTTTCAATGAGCGCATAATACAACTTCCGGGCATGCCAATGTGGGGCTTTTAGCTCTCTCAGTGGTCACTCTGGAAATTTTTTCAAATTTCGCCCCCCAATCTCAAAAACGGATCGACACCCCTGGAGTATAAGCATAAAGCGTAAGTGCGTGAGAACAAAAATGAAAACGGACATCTTAAAGTTTTTGAGAAAGAGATATGATGGGTAAGGCATGAGAGAATGAGATACAGCAAGTGAAAGGTCTTTCTCCGGAATGTATCCTTGTGTGTTCTGTCAGATGACTGTTCGTTGAAAAGGACTTTGAACAAACTTTGCAAGCGAAAGGTTTTCTCCCCAATATATGTAAAGGTAAGGAATAAGGTGTGCAGTGTGCACCCAATAAACATTTAATGTAAGTGCGATTTTGCATGCCACCCCCCCCCCCCCCCCCCCCAATTAATACGATACACGTCACGTGCCACATCACATGACAATGCAATAATGTATATAAACTTAAACGGTGCAAAACCGTCTTCTCCCCGCCCCTGTAGTGCTCTAGTATATGGTTTCTCGTGACATTTTAGAATTAGAGCAAAATATCACAATCACCGTAACCTCGTTGTCAAGTCCATGATTGATATTACATTATGTTCTAATACACTACTTTCACATCTCCAGAAAGAAAGCACAAAGTTAAATTTTGCAGGATTTTCATTTTCATGCGAAGAATCGTGTTGAATCGCGAGCCCCTGTTCACGAGTGATAATTGTGTGCAGAACAACCCAGAGGAGAGTCATGAACGTTTAGCGTATCAAGTTCACAATTCGACAAAACGTAAAATACTATCTGTGCTTTTTCTTTGAAGTGTTAAAGTAGTCTATTCAACAGACGATGTAATATCAAACATGTACTTACCAACAATGCTTCGGCTATAGTAAAATATTACAAGTTAACGTGAGAAACCTAACTGGTGAAATAGTAGTGCGAGTGTGTTGGCAAAATATGGCGGGAACTGCATGGTTACGGTACGCGTACGGTACCTTCGTACATTACGTGCGCTAGCATATACATGTACAATGCAAATGCAGCACGCTTATCAATTGCAATACAACGTCAACCGGCCTGAGCCGGCTAGCCACGTGTGTTGTGAGAGATTTCGCGCCCTTTGCTAGTAGTATATCCCCTAATGTAGTATGAATAAATGTTGTGAAATTTTTTGCTATAATCTTGGAAACAGTTTTTAATTTGGTCTAAATACATTACTAATGAGAAAAAGTGATGTTTCCATTTTTTATTTTTGGTCCCAGGGTGCATTTTGGCGATTTTAAAGATAATTAGCTAGTTTGCATATTTGTGAAATAAGGTCAGGGGTCATTTTCTATCTAGGGATAGTACAATATTGATAAAAACTAGTATTCTAGGGTATTTTGAGGCAAGGATTCCATTTCCGGTGCTCGTTTGTAAGTGCTGTATGGGAAACACTCTGAAATCCAAGATGGCTTCCCCTAATTTGCATATTTATGAATATTATTGATTTTCAGTGGCTACAGCCCCTAATAAGCAATAATTCCGGATTATTATTTGTCAGTTATTTTCTAAGCATGTATTTATGATATCAAAGATGAGTTGCCATCGTGACAACCTCTAGCAATGCATATTATTTGCATAATTATGTATTTTACCTAATTTGCATATTCCCCCAAATCGAGTATATTGGGAATAGTCCTGTAGATATTAATTAGACCTAGAAATGTTCTTTAGTACAATGTTTTATTATTGATTATTATTCTAGAATTTTTTAGAAGAAATTTCAGCTTTGTTGCCACCTCGGCAACTTTGGGCAACTCTTTTTATAAGCATTATAAAGATAATTAGCTAATTTGCATATTTCTGAGATAAGGTCAGGGGTCATTCTCTATCTAGGAATAGTACAATAGTATTTAAAACAAATATTCTAGGGTATTTTGGGGCAAGGAATCCATTTCCGGTGCTCGTTTGCAAGTGCCATGTAGGCAACACCCTGAAATCCAAGATGGCGGCCCCTAATTTGCATATTTATGAATATTATTGATTTTCAGTGGCTATAGCCTCAAATGAGCAATAATTTGTCTTTATTTTTCTTCAGTCATGCTCTCAATGTGTATTAAAGATACTTCAGCTCGGTTACCACCTTGGCAATTTCTGGCAATGCATATAATTAGCATTATTATATTATTGACCTAATTTGCATATTCCCAGAAATCAGGTAAAATCGTGTATATTGTGAACCCAGAAGGTTAAAAAGACAAGAAATACCACTTTTCCAAGGTTTTAGTGGGCAACAAATCCATTTATGATACTTAAATCGATGTATCACCTTTGCAACCAACATTAATCCAAGATGGCCGCCTTTGGCATTTTCATGGAGATAATGCTATTTTCCACTTTAACAGCATTTATTTTATAAAACTGTAATATTTTTACTGTAAGCACACATCTACATTGTGATTAAAGTGTTCTACTTGCTAATTCAAATAATTGAAAGTCCCAAAATTATAATATTGATATAATATAACCAAAAGAATGAAGACGTGTATCATAATATGTGAAATTTGATGAGCAGCCATCTTGGATTTGAGAAGGTTGCCATGGTGATATATGAAAATAAGTATCAGAAATGGAATTGTTGCCCCCTAAAACCTTGGAAAAATGGTATCACTTGTCATTTTTACTTTCCGGGTTTCCAATATACGCGATTTGGGAGAATATGCAAATTAGGTAAATAACCTAATTATGCAAATAATATGCATATCTAGATGTTGCCATAGTGGCAACAAATCTGAAATATCTTTACTACATTATTAGAACATGATTAAAAAATAATAATCTTAAATTATTGCTTATTAGAGGCTGTATTCACTGAAAATCAATAATATTCATAAATATGCAAATTAGGGGCAGCCATCTTGGATTTCAAGGTGTTGCCCATTCGGCACATGGAAATAAGCACCGGAAATGGATTCCTTGCCCCAAATTACCCGAGCAAAATAGTTTTGATCCCTATTGTACTATTCCTCAATAGAAAATGACCCCTGACCTTATTTCAGAAATATGCAAATTACCTAATTATCTTTATACTGCTTATAAAAAAAGTTGCCCAAGGTTGCCAAGGTGGCAACAAAGCTGAAATTTATTCTAAACCATTCTAGAATATGAATCAATAACAAAACATTGTACTAAAGAACGTCTCCAGGTCTAATACACAAAATATAGGACCGTCTACAGGACTAGAACCCGGCAAGTAAAAAAGACAAGTAATACCACTTTTCCAAGGTTTTAGGGGGCAACGAATCCATTCATGATACTTATTTACCTGTATCACCATGGCATCCATCTCAAATCCAAGATGACTGCTCCCTAAATTACACATGTTATGATACACGACTATATTATTTTGGTTATATTAGATTGATATTATAATGTTTTGACTTGTAATTATTGGAATGAGCAACAATACTTGAATCACAATGTAGTTGTTTGCTTACAGTAAGCAAATCATACTTTTATAAATTAAATGGCATTAAAGTAGCAAATAGCATTATTTACTTTAAAATGACAAATGCGGCCATCTTGGATTTATGTGGGTTGCCGAGGTGATACAGGTAAATAAGTATCATGAATGGATTCGTTGCCCCCTAAAACCTTGGAAAAGTGGTATTACTTGTCTTTTTTACTTGCTGGGTTCCCAATATACTCGATTTGGGGGAATATGCAAATTAGGTAAAATACATAATTATGCAAATAATATGCATTGCTAGATGTTGCCACGATGGCAATTCATCTTTGATATCTTAAATACATACTTAGAACATAACTGACAAATAATAATCCGGAATTATTGCTTATTAGGGGCTGTAGCCACTGAAAATCAATAATATTCATAAATATGCAAATTAGGGGAAGCCATCTTGGATTTCAGAGTGTTTCCCATACAGCACTTACAAACGAGCACCGGAAATGGAATCCTTGCCTCAAAATACCCTAGAATACTAGTTTTTATCAATATTGTACTATTCCTAGATAGAAAATGACCCCTGACCTTATTTCACAAATATGCAAACTAGCTAATTATCTTTAAAATCGCCAAAATGCACCCTGGGACCAAAAATAAAAAATGGAAACATCACTTTTTCTCATTAGTAATGTATTTAGACCAAATTAAAAACTGTTTCCAAGATTATAGCAAAAAAAAATGCTACTTTACATAACCTGATAGACTATAGCATGCCACATGCATTTACTAATCCGGCATCAACTAGTCTATTAATGATTTCCTTGGCTTTATAGATGGCGATCGAAATAATGTAGGTATTAATCTCGGGGATGTATTGCTTAAGCTTAGTATTGCTGGTGATAATCTAATTTATTATGATTGTTCAGTCCCAGAAAAGTCACACATTTATACTTACCTGACTTACCTCGGGTGTATAAGTGGGGCCAGCCTTCATGAAAAGTAGAGTTATACATGCGAGTATGCGACGTTCCCCATGTCGTGATTATGTGATCTCCTAATATCAAGCTGCCTTATCATACCATAAAAGTCACCATGCTTGATGTCATTTCGTGATTTCGTCTCATCAATCACCATCATCAGCGTTTTTATGCCAAAACTATCATCATCATCATCATCATCATCATCAAAATAATCATCGTATACTCACTCATTAGTCATTACCAATTCATTACTTAAACATGTTTATTATAATTATAACAATCTTTTGCCATTATCAACATCACGTTTTTCAACAGCATCACCACATTATCATGTTAAGATCTAGATCATCATAAATTCATAATCATAAAAATGATAAAATAATAATATTCACAATTATCACAAGTTCACAAGCCATCGTCATTTTGAATATTAAACTACTTAACTACAATTTTAAATTTATATAATATAATTATATAATCGCATAAGTTATTTAGGCTACAATTAAAATCATCGGTATCGCACATGAAACTAAAAAATTATAGTTATTATCTTCATCACCGTCGTCGTCATGATCAACAAACACATGAACTGGACCAACAAATCAAACAACAAAATTATTAAAATGCAAATAAGAAAGGGGCCAACAAATTGATTAAAAGATTGACTTTTAAAAAGATCTAGTTGTACACTGACAGATAAAAACAATATATAAACTTTATAAAAGATGATTTTTCTAAAAGCCCAAATGTCGGTTGAAACTGTAGGTTTTCAGATGCTTTGAATGAGCCTGGTATCTAAATCTGTGGTACTCTTGCTGCCTGAGATCGTCTGGCATATTCCTAAAAAAGGACAGAAAAAGAAAAACATGTTAGAATGTTTGGTTACATTAAAAATAAAAAATATATCAATTTCATACCACCAAACCAACTTTCGCGATCGCCCGACTCTCCGAGCTTGCCGCTGGCGAGTGGCGACACTACCGCCCTGCCGCCCGCTCGACCGCTATTGGCATTACTGCATGCCGGCGTCGGCAGCGATCATCGCCTGGGCGCATTTTTCTACACGCATGTGGGAATTGATCGAGTTGCTCACTGTTTTTTGGCTCATAAAATTACACTTTGAGTGCCAAAGAGATGCCACAATTCCCTCCAGAAGATGGTCTAGGTTTGGGCTTCCTCCCGGCCCTCCCCCCCAGTGCGTTTTATGTTCCTTTTTTGGACGTACGATCGCCAAAATTTCCGGCGGCAAAAATATCGGGATACCGGTTCCCGACCGGTAAAAGTTTATCGGGACCCGGTTCCGACAATTACCGACATGACTCAGCCTTAGTAATAATAACCTTTGACATTGCCCAAAATCATTTCTGCAGATAACTCTTTGTCATTTCTTTGATGGTATGAAGGTAACTGTTACTGTTGTAGTTGAATTGAGAAGAGAAACTTAAACTATATAAAATGGAAGTTTACAATGAACCAGACAAATATTTATGTTATAAAGAGTTCACTGTAAGGCATTTATCATAATGAAACGGATGTGTCATAAAAGAATTGCAATTTAAGATTTTCCCGTTGGGACTCGGACTCGGACTCGGATGTCCGGGACTCGGATGTACGGGACTCAGTCTCGGACTCGGACTCGAACTCCAGGGACTCGGACTCGGACTCGGACTCAGACTCGGATAGGGTGGACTCGACTACAGCACTGCCCTCTACCATGGAATGTATGGGCAATTGAATTTGAAGATTTAATTTCACAAAAACTTTTTCAGCTCTTCATAACTGAAAAGAACTTGATTTCACTACAAACTGTGATAGTTGTCTGGTGTTATTTCGACCTGTCACTAGCAAATACCAGGTTCCAGGCAGCAGATTATATTGAAAAGCACACTGGTTGTCCTAGATGTCAAAGTTTCAAGCCTCAGGTATCCAAGGTATGAAACAATTCTTAAAAAAAAAAAAAAGAATTATCCAAAAACCAACCATTTTAAATTGAAAGAAATGGTTTCCAAAATAAGCCTAGATTGCACCAGAGAGCATCTAGAACCCCAGAGCTTCCAGGGCCCTAGGCGGGCCCTGGACCCCGGCCTAAGGGACTTCGCACTTCGCAGTGTGCGCTTTGCGCACACTTTTCATTTAGGATTTTTTTCAGATTTGTTTTCAATCTTGCTCTTACACCCCCGAATCGAATTAAAGAGGTTAACCCCTTGACTACGGGAACCGGGTGGGTTGTGTACAAAGTCTATGGAGATTTAAGAATCTCAAAGGGAACGGGTAAACCCCTTGACTGTTGGTTGTGAACAAAGTCTATGGAGATTTAAGAATCTCGAAGGGAACAGATTAATAGCACCCTGAGAACATGTGGGTTACAACGCAATCCTTTGATAAGCTAGTCTTGCTGTGTTTGTTTGTCACATGATGTGTACAATATGGCACCTCCCTCACTTTAGCACTTTCTGATTAAAAAACACCATACCGAAATATAACATTTAAGAAATAATAATGTCTTCAGAAACTGCCAGAATTGCGGATGAGCTTGACACTCAAAACTTTCTTATGTACTTTACGGTCTGCCGATTTCATTCAAGTCGCTTTTTCTCTTCAGGTTAGCGCGATCTGTTTGGCAGCTATCCGCTTGGCACTGCATCTCAACCACCTGACCAGTATGAAAGCTATAGATGCTGTGAGCTTCTCACGCAGCCCTGGCTGACATGACGACCAGATACCTTTAACTGACATCTCCCGTCTGGCTTCGACCATCCTTCCTGCATCCGTAAATCAGACTCTCAAACAGTTCTCGCTTATCTTGAAGTCTCAAGATCACTTGTTTTGTTTAATTGTGGTCTTAAAGGTCAGCCCAATGTCTTTTGGCACGTAACTCTCTGATGTAGATGTATACGCTATTGAGCATACGGCGTGCGTACAATATAGCGTCTCCCTGTGCGCTCTTTATGCAGCCCTCGCTGACACGACGACCCACTACCTTTAACTGACGTCTCCTGTCTGGCTTGGCCCATCCTTCCTGCTTCCATAAATCAGACTCCTGAACAGCTCTCTCTTCTCAGCCTCTGAAGCTGAAAGCGGTAAAGGCAGAGAGCAATGAGAAATGTGTCAGATTATCGGAATACAATTGATGTTAAACTTAACTCTAATTAAGTTGGACTTGACCATTATGGAAAGCCATTTGTAGCCTTGTAATAAAACTTTATTAAACGGCAAACACATTTGACGTATTCAAGTATTTTAAGTAACTTAAGAATTCAAAACTTCCCACAGAAAATGTATATCAACCATTTCAAGGCTACTTGATAATAACAAAATTAACAGATTTTATCAAACTGTATGGCCTTTTCAAAAGAACCGTTTAAAAAATTCACAAAGAAATTACAAACTTTCAATAATAGTTACATCCAACTTGATTCACTCCAAAATTAAAGCAACTGCCAAAATTTGTTTGTATCTTGTGTATTTTGTTGTTATCATATTTAACTGATACATGTATATGGTATCGTGTCCTATTACCGGATGCCTTTTGTTTGGCGGCACAAAACAAAAATTAGATGCATGAAATCAAAGTGGAAATTATACGAGCAGCTGCATAAAATCATAAAGAACACATTTGATGTAAAATATCTTCAAGAATTTACCGATTTTTCTCCAAATCAACTTTCTTGTAAACCCTTCCAAAAAAGAAGCCTCTTCCCGATGCAAAATTTCGTGTTGCAATACCCAATGTGAATGTTTTGCATGGGAATGTCATGGAAATGCGCGCTGCCACTGGTGCGCGGCAAAACGCGCGTATAACTCCCCAGGACGCTTATTTTCTTCGGGAAATGGTGGAATATGTTTGCTAAACATCCATTTATTATCCTCCGTTAATGCCGACTTTCAAATTCAACTTTCAAAATTCGAACGTTTTTCCTATGGGAATTTGTACATACGGTAATACAACCCGTTCGGTATTGCAACCCCCTGCTATACAGTTTGTATTGTTATTAGGCTTGTAATTTCTATATTTTCTATTTCAAATGGGAGCATATTGAAAATCATCTTCTGCTGAAAGAGGCCATCCAATCCGTTTGAGGAAATGAACAAAATAAATAAATAAATAAATACATAAATAAACAAATACACAAATAAATGAATGAATGATTGAATGAACGCATGATTGCATGAATGAATGAATGAATGAATGAATGAATGCATGAATGAATGAATGAATGAATGAATGAATGAATGAATGAATGAATGAATGAATGAATGAATGAATGAATGAATGAATGGATGAATGAATGAATGAATGAGTGCATGAATGCATTAATGCATGATCAAATGAATGAATAAATGAAAGAAAGAATGAATAATGTACTCACTAATTCCCAGTTTTTCCAGGCTCAACTGAATCTCCTCATTGGCCGATGCAACATGGAGCAGGTTCGCGGATGGAATTCTGGGTAACTGTACGTTCCAGAAGATGTAGATTTTGTTGTGGAAGGTTGCGTAGACCAGACACGGCGTGTTAGTGCCATTGGTACTGTATAGCCCTACAAAAGAAATGGAAAATTGAAGAAAAGAAAGAAAAGTTACAAGGATGCCTTGTGTGGAGCGGAGCGAGTTTTCGGGACGGATGATTAATTTTAATGAGTTCAGTCGGGTATAGAGGAGCAAGACCAAAGATACATTTGAAAATGAGAAAAAGAATCTTAAACTGAACTTTGGACTTTATAGCAGGCCAGTTTAGCTGACAGAGAACAGGTTTCATGTTAGAGAATCGAGCCCCACATACATATCAAATTGTTTTGGTTTTTGTTCTATGCTCTGCTCAGCCTAAATGTGATTAGGTAAGGGCCAAGGGACTAACTTTGTAAAATGTTTAACCGACATGATTTACAATGTGTGGGACTTACCTGCTGTAAATGCGCACACACTCTCCTTGAGGTGGAATCGTACAGACTGCTGCGTATGGTCTATGATGTACGTCTGGCCGTCCCAAGCACACGCCACTACCTCATCCCAGCCATCACACTGTAGTCATTTGATAAAGACAAACAATACAAAATGGTGACACATTTTTATAGAGAATATATGAAGGCTTCATCCTCTTCTGAAGTTAGACTCAAATCATGATATCTTATATGTTTATATTTTGCTTTTTATATATTGATTCCATTTCATAATACGATGCAGTCAAACATGTCTACAGTGACCACCCAAGAGAAACAGAGTGCACATACTGGCAAGGGAAGAGATTTACTATTTAGGTTTTAAATTTATGAGAATCATATATGTACATTTGCATATTGTGCTATAATAGTTTGAGATGGAAAGCATAATTTGTTTTAATTGTATCAATTAATATTTCTTATTCCTAAAATAGGGAAACTGATGAGAACAATGTAAATCAAAATGGACAGAGAACCAGAGACCTCAGTCTGGATTCATGCTCTACCAACTGAGCTATAGAAAGCCCTTGTACTTGTGTTTGTCTCTGAAACCCTTTTCATTGCTTGTGATGGTGTAGCTTATAAACCTGACACAAACCCAAAGGATAATATATGTGCGAGCGATCACTAAGGGGATACAGCTATTTTGCATATTAAATTATTTCAAATATAGGGAAACTGACCAAAAATATACAATGAAAATGAACAAAGAAAATAGGGTTTCCCAGGGCTTCGAACCGGAGACCTACAGATTGCTAGATTACATGTAGTTTGAATTCCAAGAAAATGTTACTTGTAATATTACATTTACATTTCTCAATACATGAAATATGCAGTATGATTTAAAATGAGGAAATGAGGTACTTTAGATGTAAAAAGAAGGTGCTAATGCTAAAAATGTGTAAAGGGATCTAGTAACAATGTCCAAATCCACAAAATTTAATTAGAAATCAAGTAGTTCTCCCATGTTGTATCTACAGTATATTACCAATAGAAGCATAGAACCTGTTTTGTTTTGGGGGAATTTCCCTTTTGTTAAAAAGATATTAAAGATTGAAGTGTTCAGATTTTAAACTCGACTGGATATTAATAACTGTGTACAAAGTCAGTGCAATGAGTTAGGGAATATCACTTTGCATTTTTACTCATTACTCGGCAAAATAACATCCAGTTAACAAGGAAAAATAATGGTAGAAGTAAATAATATTTGGCAGCTCTAAATGGAGATAATGCAAAACTATATTGAGAATGTTATTTGAGTGCAGGGAGCCTTGAAATTATTTTTCCCCTGGAAATTAACCTGTTGCTTACGGGAACCAGGTGGGCTATGTACAAAGTCTATGGGGATTTAAGGATCTCAAAGTGAATGGGTTAAGATAATAGACAACATTCCATCCACCAAACCTAGCGAAACCATTGTAAATACATCAAACAATACTCTCTTTGAGAATCTCACAACAGTCAACACCCACGCTCAAATACAATGTGAAAAATATGTAAGCTAATAAGGATAAAGTACACTACAGGGCATACAAAAAAAATAGCAGATTGAATTATTAGTCCATCAAAGTAAAAAATGGGTGAGGGTTTATTTATTGTATATCAACAACATTTTGACATATTGCACGAGTGAGCACTCTCCATTTTCTAGCTAGTGCTTGATAATTGGGTTGTGCAAAAGTTTAACTAGCCAGGAGTAAAGCCCATGAAAATATTTATTTATTTCATATTTATGATGCATAATATATCTGTGTATTTATCTACATTATGTATTAATGTATGATTCATGTATGTATTATTTATGTAATATTCATGAATTAGGTATGTATTAATTAATTAATTCATTAATCCATCTGTTCATTCATCCATCCATAGATAACTTTACCAACTGTGCATTTACTTATAGATGTTTATATTAAACTTTGAAATGGTTCAGTTGACTGTAGGTCTTTAACCCTTTGACTACGGGAACCGGGTGTCCTGTGTACAAAGTCTATGGGGATTTTAGAATATCGTAGGGAACGGGTTAATAGTGTTACAATTTTCATGCACTTTTAAAATGCAGCCTAGACTCAATGAAGTGTTACACTTTACAACACTAGAATAAACCCATCGTATCATATACAAATGTATAATACTCTTTATGTTCATAATACTGAGATTATTATATAATAATAAAAAATGAAAAAAAAAACTCCACATTCTGCTCAACGGAAATGTACATGGCAAACAACCACGGGGAAGACCAGAAAATAGATGGATTGATCAAGGCAGACTGCAACAACGGACACCTCAACCTCAATTCTCCCTGATCAAAGCCAAAAGCCAAACTGATGCAAAATCAGGTGTTTTCCGTGTTTATAAGTCAAGTAATCCGTATTGTAAATATTTCAATTTTGAAGCACATTTCCAAATTATTATTTTTTTGATATACTCTGTATACTTACAAGTATATGATTCCATGTTTACGAAAGAAACCGTAAATAAACAAAAAATTCTATAATTTTGGCATTCATTCAACAGTATGACGCAGAACAGTTTACCAGTGGCATAGCCAGGAAAGCTGTGGAATGGGGGGGGGGGGGGGTCTCTGCATAAGTAGATGGGGCACAGCCCACATAAGCTTTTGCATTTTAGCTATTCAAAGCCCCCAAATCAACACTATCAGCTAACAAGCAAGAATCAACAAAATGGCCTGGGGTGGAGGGGGGACACCAAGTAGCCCCCCCCCCCCTCGCTACTCCATTCCATTTTCCCGCTGCGAATGCGTGACTTGCGTACTGATGCCCTTTTGATCAAACTGCGCAGTTACAAAATCAGGGTGCGTCATGGGTGTGCAATAATTTGTGCGGGAACATTCAAAAGCTTTAGTACACATCAACCGATTTGCGAAGGGGTGTGTTTACCACTCCTCATCTCTCACTCTGCGACCTCTCTAACAAGATCAAAGGACTCTTTTATAGAAAACACAGCAGCTTGACAACCAAAGGATATCTTAGGCAGAAACTGTTCACATCAAAGACCCTCTGCCAATTAAAAAGGTATGTTTTTTGTGTGGGTTATACAGGGTGGCCCATAAATAACGGAACGGGGCACTTCCCAAAATAAAGTAACGAAATGACTGGGTCCATCGGATAGTGTGTCTTTTCAAATGAAAATTGATACCAAGAACATTAATTTTGGTCGTGTAGTTTTTGTTTAAGAGCGCTGTGAGTGACACCATGTCAGGGTTCATTTTTCTTCAATTTTGACTGACCTATTGGCTAAAGAATGACCCGAACGGCTCGTCATAGGATTACGATGCACAATGATGCGGACACATTTGTTAGTGTGCATTCGACTGAATAGCCACAGCACCGTAATTCTATGCCGAGCCGTTCGGGTCATTCTTTAGCCAATAGGTCAGTCAAAATTGAAGAAAAATGAACCCTGACATAGTGTCACTCACAGCGCTCTAAAACAAAAACTACACGACCAAAATTAATGTTCTTGGTATCAATTTTCATTTGAAAAGACACACTATCCGATGGACCCAGTCATTTCGTTGCTTTATTTTGGGAAGTGCCTCGTTCCGTTATTTCTGGGCCACCCTGTATATGGGCATTATGTGTGAACTTGAATTAACACACGTCTAGATGTACCTAAAATGTATAACATTACTAGGAACTTGTGACATACTGACAAATAGCAAACTTTTGTTGAAGCAGAAACCCCAAAGTGCAGGGACAGAGAGAGGATATATTGTATTTACGTTGTAAATTGCCCCCCAAATATTTGAAATTTTGTTGTAATAATTGTAAAATGGACTGGCCTCGACTAGCATCATTCGCTATTGCTGGTCCCTTTTTACCAATAATGATATCAAATCAATTGTAATTATCATGTGATTTATGTTAAACAATATTGTTTGTTTGGTATTAAATAATTATTTAAGCGCAGAAGAGTATATATTTATAGTAGCTGCGCTATATAAATGTTCATGTATATCATTATTATTATTATGAAAATCAATGGAGCCGCGAGCTATCGAATCTGGCAGATTCTTCTTCAGGCGAACGAATAATGACAACAAATATACTCAACATTATTATTATTAGATACACTTATAGTAGCTGCGCTATATAAACTTCCAAATAATTTAAAAAGTAAAATGTCAAGACACACGTTTCGTAAATTGCTTAAAGGTTATTTTTTAGATTCGAAATGACCCTTTTCCATTTGTATATATATGTTCGGCATTCTTGATTTTTTCTGTATTTTGTATATAATTCCAATATTTATTTAATGCATATTTTATAAGGGCTAGACCAACTAGCATTTTGTGCTATTACTAGTTCCTTTTTTACCAATAAGTTTTAATTTTGTGGAATCTTTGTATTATATTGTCAATGTTTTTTGTTGTTGTTTCAATTGGTAAATAAATTTCATTTCATTTCATTTCATTTCATTTCATTTCATTTCATTTCATTTCATTTCATATAAATGTTCACATATATATCATTATTATTATTAGATACATTTATAGTAGCTGCGCTATTTAAATGTTCATATATATATATATATATATCATTATTATTATTAGTAATAAGCTGCGCTATATAAATGTTCATATTATTATTATTATTATCAGATACATTTTTAATATTTCATTTCATAATCAAGACTGGACAAAATCTCGGTTACTGTATACTCCCCAACTGTTCGACCTGTCTGACAAGTTCAACAGACTCTTTGGAAAACACAGCATCTTGACAACCGAAGGACATCTTAAGCAGAAATTGTTCACATCAAAGACCCTCTGCCAATTAAAAAGGTAAGTTTTGTTTTGGTCATATAATGGGCATTATGTGTGAAAGAGAGGGGTGCAATATTCTGCATTGGCAGAACTCGGCACTTATTGAATCTTTGAACATCATGTAGTAATGAGCAATCGTTACAAAATTGCTGCCAAATGAAACATCATTAACGAGCAACTCGCCATGGCTTCAGTACATAAAAATACACTGTCTTATTTTGTTATTTTCATTGCTAAAAATAAATTGATCGCTGCATGTTTTCAAAAATTCATAGAAGAATATCGATGGGCCAACTTCTTAGTAATTTGTAAGCTCAAAAATTTGCTTTGTTATTAAGAAAATTTGAATTTTGTACAATATTTGTGTACAAGTCAAAATTGACGTCGCACTTTATAGCAATTGCAAACAAAACACCAAATCAGAGCAAAGTTCACATCCTATCATAACTTTTTTCCTGCTATACCATTTTGGCTCAGGTTTTCGTGCATGATTCTTCATTATCACTTTATTTTATAGCAAACATCACGTTTCTTGGGTGGAATTCCCCTTTACAGAGATGCTAACCTCTGGACACAAAAAAACAGACTGAATATCCTAAAAAACTCGACCTACACTCAGATCAAATTATCTCCAAACTTGCGCCAGGCGTAAATTTTGATGAGATCATATCGCCATGTGTAAAATCAATAAATTCATGAAAATTTCCTCATATTTGCAGACACCATTTTCACCAATTCCAAATTCATTAGTTGTCTCAACAAATACGATAAATCTTATTGCCGAATGAATGCGCAATCTTCGCTCAATCGAGTCTCAAAACGTAACACGATCAGTCTGCCAAGCCTTGGCACAAACTACATGCGAGAGCAGAGCCAGAGGTAGATCGACAAATCTATCGCTTTCATGGCCTTTTTGACATTATTATTGTTATTTTCACTGTCGGCATTCTAGCGATAGACGCTACTGATACACTGTGCCTTGCGCAGTAAGAACACCGTAGCTCCGCAGTAAAAGTTACTTACGGAAAATCTTTTTTTTTTTGCACATAAAACACCACATTCTCACACTTTGAGCGACATTTGTAGCCCTATCAATACATTTAGGGCTGCTATAATACTTTAACTCACCGATATCGTGTGTCGCTATACATGTCATTCTATAATTACGGCGAATTGTGAGATTTTCCACAATTTTCCATGCCTCTTCTTCGGTCTTTCGCGGTACTTTTTGTTCAAACTGCAAAAAAAAAAAATATAAAGTGCATCCGTATGCGCGAACACTTTTTCAGAAACTTAGGCAGCTAGGTACGGTACAGCGCGCGCGCCGCAAAGCAGCTATAACTTGGCGCGCCCAATAGATAGATAGATAGATAGATAGATAGATAGATGGATGGATGGATGGATGGATGGATGGATGGATGGATGGATAGATGGATAGATGGATAGATGGATAGATAGATAGATAGATAGATAGATAGAGAGATAGATAGAAAGATGAGATATATATATATATATAGAAATGGATGCTTTATGACAAGGTAATAAGCCCTGAATTATAATGCAAAGTAATAATTATTTACTAGCTCATTTCAAGCTCATTGAAATAACTTTGTAGGCTACAGGGTTTTGACTATAATTGAAAAGCCGAACATCATACAAAATGGAAATTCGAAGAAGAAAAAAAACGTAACCCGGTTTTGAAATCCCATGCTTCTATTACTGTTAATTAATACGAATGCCATAAGGTACAAGTTTCAATTTAGTTGGAGGATTTGGACAATGTTACTAGATCCCTTTGTATTCATATGAGGCACATATAACACGATAAATTCATATTCTTGTTTTTATAAACTTTGTCTAAGATTGAATCATATTTCCACATGCATATTAAGCTACAGGGTAAATAAAATGACTCCTGGCTGGCAACAAATAAGAAAGAAATAAACAAGTTAAATTTACTGTGTTTTACATATTTCTCTTTATAGTTCGTATTATTTTGCCTCCCTCTAATTCTATTTCCTTTCCTTCGTTGCCATTCTGTTAAAAGAGGGTTTTGTGACATAATTTTGTAATCCTGAAGTTCAAACTGGCATAATTTGTGTTGTTCAGACCTGCCACTGTTACCAAAATTGAAATATCACCCTCTAGTGGCAGATAATATAATGAAGGTTTTGATGATAAATACACCGATCTACACCACTCGATGGATAAATATCATTCCTCAGCCATGAAAAATGGAAAAATGACCAAAACTCATTTATTTGAAACACTATTCAGTCCCTATACCTCTCTAAGAGTAGAAGCATCAAGTTCCTCATCAAACATTTATATTTAGACATCAAATCGTGTAATAATTAAGGATTTATAATTTACAACTGCATCGGGTAACAAATATCGCGTAGGAATATTACTGTAAATAGTGATTCTTATTGCTAACACATTTAGAATCTCCATAACGTTCAGTGAAATAGACTTGGTATAATGGAGTCCTAGGTTGTCTGCTGATCAAAAGATCCGAGTTCAAATCCTGGTCCAGAACAACTTTTTTTTCTTTCTTCTTTTATAAATAAATGTTGTTTTCACTCGTTAAATTATAAGTATCATGTAATTAAAGCTTGTTTTCTCTACATCTTTGTTTTCTTGTGTTTCATTCATTTTTCCTGATTTTTTTAAATATCAGTACCCTTGTAAAAATTTACCATGGTATAGTACCACGGTATACCATGGTAAAACCATGGTACGGTACAATACCATGGTGACACGGTATATTGGCCCAGGTTCTGTACCATGGTATACCGTGGTACTATACCATGGTAATACCATGGTAATACCATGGGTACCACGATATCACAGTGGATACTATGGTATGGTATCGTATAACCATGGTACTACCGCGGTAATACCATGGTACTACCATGGTCAAAATATGGTTACCATGGTATTACCATGGATTCCATTGTATTACCATGGTACTACCATGAAAACCATGGTTTTACCATGGTACTTTTTTGTAAGGGGTACCATACCAGGCGGCATTTATTTTTTCCGCAATACATACATGTACGCGGCAGTTTTCCTCAAAAACTCGTGAAAGCGCGCTGATAAGCCAAGACCAGCTCCCGTGTGTTGACTGTGAGTGTAATGTAACTACACCTAAAAGACTTTTTCTAGTTGCATCGTCGTGGTCGTAGTCCACTTTGAGATCGGCCACTAATTAATAGTCACCCTTGCCCTTGAACTTAGCTAATAGCTAGATCAATATCACAAAATCGCAGCATTTGATGCATAAAAATGTACGTTACTACAGAAGTGGCGCTAGTCTTGGCCTACCAGCGTGCTTTTAGCCGGAGCGGGCCGACTGCTTTCTTAGCAACCGGTGCTGGATCACAAATTGTTCGCTTGCCTGACATTGTTAAGAGCCATTATATATACCCATGGCAATAAATAATTATAACATCACACTTCGGTACTATCATACCATCGTCTATATATGTGAGTACTATGAAGTATCCGAATAGTCGACCCCTATTAGTACGTTGGCCGTGATTGAATTCCTTTATTGTATCATATTTATACAAAGAATACATTCGTTGTTGCCATGTCAAAAAAAGCTTTTAAAAATGACATACGTTTGCAGAATTTATTGTCAGTGGTTCGGTGACCCCCAAATTTGAGTTTAGCCACTGAATATTATCATTTAATCATATATAACATAATTATAATTTTGACTAATTTCAAACAATTATATATTTTAAAGGGATCCAGTACCGTACCCGCCGGCGTTTATTTATTTATTTTTTTCCCCGCAATACATAATGTATACGCGGCAGTTTTCCTCAAAAACTCGTGAAAGCGCGCTAATTAATAAGCCAAGACCAGCTCGCGTGTGTTGATTTACACGCAAGCCTAGCCATTTTCTCCATCAAACCAGGGATCTGGGAGTCCTATTTCCATAATAAAACGGGGGTTTCACCCACCATGGTTACTGTGAGTGTTAACTTTTCCTAGTTGCATCGTCGTGGTCGTAGTCCACATCGAGATCGGCCACTAATTAATGGTCACCCTTGCACTTGAACAATAGCTAGATCAATGTCACAGAGTCGCAGCGTGTGATGCATATAAATGTACTTTACTACAGCAGCGGCGCTAGTCTTGGCTTACCAGCGCGCTTTTAGCCGGAGCGGCCGACTGCTTTCTTAGCAACCGGCACTGGATCACAAATTGTTCGCTTGCCTGACATTGTTAAGAGCCATTATATATACCCATGGCAATAAATAGTTATAACATTACACTTCGGTACTATCATACTATGAAGTATCCGACTAGTCGACCCCTATTACGTTGGCCGTGATTGAATTCCTTTGTTCAATCGTGTTTATACAAAGAAAACATTCGTTGTTGCCATGTCGAATAAGCTTTTAAGAATGACATACGTTTGCGGAATTTTATTGTCAGTGGTTCGGTGACCCCCTAATTTGAGTTTAGCCACTGAATATTATCATTTACTCATATATAACGAGTGTTTCTATGAGCGAGTGAACAATATTATGCTCTTTCAAATTTTACACTCAGTTTTTCATAACCTCACCAAAAAAATAAGTAGTCTAGCGCCCTCTCTACCAAAACTCAACTATCCGTTTAAAGGGAAAGTTGAGTTTTGGTAGAGAGGGCGCTAGACTACTTAATTGGTTTGTGAGGTAATGAAAAACTGAGTGTAAAATTTGAAAGAGCATAATATTTAAACAATAAAATCATCTTTGTTTGATCAAAATTGGTTCAGAAACGGCTGAAATATCCATAAATCTAACAATTTGTAATAAGCCCGGGGCCCCAGGTTTATTAGAGAATTTTGAACCAGCCGTTAAAAATTCAAAAACATGCTTCCTCTTTTCAAAAAGTTACAAAATAGGTATTTAAATAGTTGTTGGTTATTTCTCTATCTAATCACTATTTCAACAAAGCATCACATGCACAATATTTTATTCAAAATGGTTGAAACCGATGAGTGTTTAGAGAGCGCCCTCTTACGTTTTAACAGCTCTTTTTGAATGATAACATGATCTTTACTACGTCATTTGTAATGTTGTGTTCCTTTCTAGTTATAACTATTAGTTTGTAATGTAATGATGCAGGTTTTGGTTACTAAAATTCAGTTTTACTAAAACTGTACTCTCCTTACCAGAACTCAACTATCCCTTTAAGATTAAACTGATACCTGTAAAGTGTCAGATATTGGACAAATTGACATTTGAGACTTCAATCCTATATCAGTATCATTGTAAAATACAATTGAAAGATTTGTGAAAGTTTGAAAGAAAATGAATACTGTTTACCTAGTGAAAAAAACGAATATTGAGTTCATATTTTATCACCGAATACTGATGGTCTGCCATACATTTGACGTAGTAATTAGTGATCCGTTTGAGATATTCGCACCCGTGTATGTTTACAGACGTAGTACAGAATTCATGGAATTTGCACTGGCTCAGCTCAAAGTTCAATCTCCGGAATGTTCTCACGCGCTGACGGGACGTTTTCAGCTAGGACAATTACAATTGTATACTTTTTATCAAACGAGTTGATCAACGCTTTTCAAATAATGATTTTCAATGATAATTATCTTCATACCAAAGGGACATTTGAAAAAATCTAACCCTATTTTATTCTTCTCTTACCATTTAACTAAACAACACGGCAGAAGAGAAACGCGGAAGCTCCAAGTATTTTTTCGTGGAGTTAGACACTTTACAGGCCTCACTTTAAGCAATGTACAAGTGCAATCTAGTATAATTATTATGATAATTTTGTAATACAATGTATATGTTGTGACCTTCGACCTTTGACCTCATGACCCCCAAACAATTGTATTAATTGGCATCTCTGTCAACTGTTTTTTTTTTATAGAAAAAAAGACGTGCACTTCGTTTCAGTATTACCATATAACTAGAGAGGCATACAAATAATTGTTCTGTAATTTTAACTTCAGACATTTTACACATCTGTAAGTTTTACCTGATGCCAGAAAAGCCTAGCAACGAGAATGGGATGCATGGACAGATGTGATGACCCCAAAACATAATGCCACTGTCTCTTAGTTGGAGAGCAACAAGCAGAATCAGATAGACCAACTAGAGAAGATCCAAAGACGTGCACTTCGTTTCAGTATTACCATATAACTAGAGAGGCATACAAATAATTGTTCTGTAATTTTAACTTCAGACATTTTACACATCTGTAAGTTTTACCTGATGCCAGAAAAGCCTAGTAACTAATTAAGCAGAGACCAATGTAATAGCATTGTTAACTAGAATATCACAATTGTAAAATAACTCTTCTTTTGTAAATTTTGTTGTTCCAATTCATTCAAATTCGAATGTAACAATTGCTATATTGTATTGTTTATACTATGTATGTTTTGATGTTCAATGTACACTGATCCTTTCAGCACTGCTGCTGATCAGTTTGAAATGTATACCAAAATAAATAAATAAATAAATGTTCATATTTGGCAGATCTTGTTCCTAGACCAGCTTTAACATGTCAAACATATGTGGCAGTGATGTGCCAATGCAGCCTGGTAAAATTGACAATCCTTTGCAGGATATTGAGGATATCAGGCTCAGCAATCCCAATGACCCCTTATCAAAGGGTATACAAAAAATGTTTTTCAATTATGTTGAAATTACAGAAAATAACATTAATAGATGTACATGTAAACGATTTCAAAAGTTGGAAACTGTGACAGATTTCAATTATGCAGTAAACAAAGAAATGTATGTAGCAGTAGGACAACTCAGTTATACAGATGATATTGATAAAGCCCATGGTCTGACTATAGATCTTTGTAATGTAAATGCTTCATGTGAGAAATGGAAAGAATGGGGTCTTCATCCCAATAATTATGAAAAGTTTAAAACCCTGTATGTACAAATGACTGAAGACAATAAAAGCCAATATGATCAAATTCATGGTGAAGGAGCAGCTGAACAGTGGAACATATTATATGGAATTGTATACAGGTTAAGATCTGTAGATCCCCCTTTTAATGGAGATGAATCAGAATCAGCCATTACAAAGGTATTGAAGCCCCTTGATAAACATTTGAAAACTAGAAATGATATATCAAATATTCATCATGTTAAAGGAATTCATGAGCTGAAAGAAATAATGAGTACTAACACCACAAATCAAAACAAGTTCTACATAGGATACTCAAAAAAAAATAAAGACTTTATTACAGACTACCTCATTTCCAAAAAACCATCAATGGGAGAGCCACCCTTAGACATGTACCAGAGGCATGTCTATTACACCTTCTTGGATAAAGACAGGAATAATGACTGTCGATCAGAGAGTTTATTAATAAAATGGGCAAGGGACCAAGGAATCCCACTACTGAATAAACGTAATGGCTTGCCACATACAGAAGGTATGGTACATGTATGGGTCAGATTTTTGAAAAGTGCACTTTTAGCCATTTCCAGACCTTGAGCGCTTCTATCATTTGCTGTGTCTCACCATTAACTCTGATATACCTGTTTTGGGTCTCATATTAAAGAGAATTATTAAGGCTTTCAGAAAATGTATAGTTTTATATCATTTCAAACATTCGGTTTCATGCCACAGGACCTCAAATGTGAAAAAATAGCATAAATTGGCATTTTCCACAAAATTATGATTTTTTTAACCTGATAAAAAAAAATATTAATCAACTTTAAAGGCATTAATGTCTATATTTTCTATCTTACATGTCTTGAGCATGTATCACATAAGAGTTGGCGGTAGAGCGGCATTGATATGATTTCATGGTACATTTCAATAGGAAAGGTCATAATAAGTGAACGTCCGTGAGCATACATTAAAATCCATACAACCAGAATTCTACTTAGTTGTCAAAACAAAAACTATTGCCAAAACTAAGGGTTGAACCCACTGAACACATTCTACAAAAATTGTTGGCTAACTACTCCTGCTCGCGGAGTAACATTTTTTTGTATGAAATTATACTGGATTTCGTCACGGACGTTCTGTCGTCTTGTATCATCACTGCTCAGCGAAGTGCATCCTAGTCATCAATTGCTGGGGTCAGTCTGATGAACTCACAGTAGGGCCACAGTATTTTGCCTATTTGAAAACTATCTATCAAATACAATGTTTGGTTTGGGCCGAAACTGATCTTCGTGAACGTCCGTGATGAAAACGAACGTCCGGCAAGAGTAGCCCCAATTACGAATCTGAGGCTGCTTATCTGCACGTAGACACCGGTACAGCAATTTTAATTGGCAAGCAGCTAACCAAAAACTTATATCAGGCATTTTCGAAGCCTTTTGACAACTATTTATGATACGGACGTTCGCTCGGACGTTCGTTCACGGACGTTCGATCATGAAAATTGTTCTAATAATGTTACCATGTAAAACGCTCACATCAAGTTGATACCGCTTGATGTTGTTAGTACATTGTTATGTCTCTCATATCCCATATGGATATATTTCCTGCAAGTCATTTAACTGTAACAAACTTATGAAATGTTGTGCTCACGGACGTTCGTTCGTCATTTATGGCCCCAAAAATCTTAGTAAAAGTTCAAGTACTGGCACAATTTTTTGACAGCAGGTGCCCCTTGTGTGTGTCTTTCGACCCAGGTCACTGCCAACCACACATGAATATGTTGATTTTTAGTCACCATCACGGAGGTTCGTTTTACATTTGATCACCTTGCTTAGCTGTTTTGTAATACCCCTAGATATTATATTTACTTCTACCCGTGCAGCGTTGACATTATACTATAGGAAGGCAAACCCCAAGATTATGATTGTGCACAGTCGCAGGCCTACAAGCGAAAGAAAGCTGTTCAAAACATAATGGTAATAAGGGGCCCTAAGGGGGTATATGGCGCAATAACAACATTTCAACCGAAGGTCTGAGTGGAAACTGTTGCCCCACCCTCTGCAAAACTTGAGACTGTCGGCTCCTCCTCTGCTGCAGGCTTTGAGACTGTTTTCTCATCTGCCTGTCGGATTTCAGTCCAACTAAATGGCTGTATGACGCCAGTTGTTTGAAAAGAAGAGGTACATCACAAAGGTCGAGAGGATAGCTACATGTACTTGCTTTACAATATTGACTGTATTACGAAAAAGCAACGAATACATGCATACCCCTCTCCCCCCCCCCCCCCCTCAAAAAAGAAAATAAATAAATAAAATAATAATAATGATAATAATGATAATACGATAATAAATATATAATTATATCATAATTTATGCCTGATGTGCAAAGCTGCAATATCCAGCACGTAAGTATGCAGATCTAGAGACAAACGCATTTATTATTATGATGACGTATGAATGGGTTTTCAAAGCATCTCTGCTTCAATCTGTTAATAGTGCTAAATTATGTGGTATCGTTTGAAATTATATCTAGCAAGGGATTAGATTTGTTGGACTTCTTCCATTTAATAGAGATTGTAAGATTTATGCATTATTTTGATGACTTCATCGTAATAATATATAATATTGTCTGTTTTGTTCTTTCTTGATATATCAAAAATATTGTTTTTGCTCATTATAATATTATACAACTAAATTTCAGCTCGCGCAATATTTATAATAAACCATTCAAGGTCAACATTGTTCTTAATTCTAATTGAAACATTAAAACCGATTTGAGGTTAACAATTAGGAAACGAGATGTGGGTCAGGAAACATCGGAATTAACTATCAACGTGATTATTTGAAAGATTTAACTTTGACATATTAATGTCATAAAACAATTTATAATCTCTGCAAATTAGATTTAAACAGTTAGGCTTTAAAATGATTGTTTTTATTATAATAATTATGCGATTGGTTTTACATTAAATTAAAATATTCTTTCTAAATATAATAATAAAATGTGATAATAAACACATATAATATGTTTAGCGTATATATTTAGCGCAATGGTTTCTATGTCTAATATTTCTTTATACAAAACATATACATGTATGATCTAAAATGCAATCTATATGTATTTATTTAAGAAATAAGTTATACGAGTATATTATTTACTTTGCTCATGGCTTTTGTTACCCTCAGTTTGTTTTATGTTTTGTGAAAATGCATATTAGCAATTCAGCCATATAGCTGGAATAGATAAATATATGTATTTTCAATTAATAAACCATATACGAATTGAATCGAAATATACGTACAACATACACAAACCAAAATAACAGTTTATATATTATGGGTCTCCCAAAGTCAAAATACATCTTAAATATATATGGCAAGGTTTGAAACGTGTGATAGGCATATATGTTTGCACTTACGTTATGTTGGCACTTACATTTATTTCTGTAATTAATTGACTCGAGATGGGACACTTGGGTACCACTATAGGCAATTCGAGAACGTCCGTGAAATTAATACGAACGTCCGTGACATTAAGACTCATGTGAGAAACCGTATTCTGGTAACTGGAAAATGGCCTTTATTTTGATTATACATGTTATTTATGTTTGCAGAAATGTTGTAAAATCATTTATTTACAGAAGTATAGTGGCATTTCTGTTATAGAGTGCCCAACCGGGGAAAGCCGGTGTAAAATTAGGGGTTACGATTTCCACAGGTCCACTAAGAGTGATAGTTAAGTAGCAGACATGTCATTATAATTAATTCAGATAGCTAAAATCATCAACTGATAAATTCATATGTTTTATATTGGTCTGGAGGAGATTCAAATAAATGTTGTCATCAATTTCTGTAAGACTGTTCAGGCAGAGAACGTCCGTGAAATTTATGCGAACGTCCGTGAAATTGTAATTAAAAACAATATAGTAAGAAAGAGGGACCAGGCGACTTGGAAATGCTACTTTTATATCTGACTAGGATGTATACATGGTCTCTAGCTTAAATATAATAGGAATAGATAAAGTATTATCATCATATTGTTCTATAAGCATTAAATCAATTTAAACCAATAATAGGGACTCGTTATAACGACCAGGTCCATGTAAAAACCAAACCATTTTTAAAGGTTTATTGCAATGTTCAAGTTTGTTTCTATAATGACCCTGTTTTAAAGCCATTTACGAAGAATAGAAACTCTTTTTGATGACATCAGATCATTCTGCCAACATTCTTGTTTCTGGCGAACGTCCGTGAGCGATATGGGAACGTCCGTGATGAAAACTATACTCTCTTTGGTCATGTAATTATGTAATATATGATCTAGACAGCAATTGATCCTATTAACATGCACATTAAAATATGTGATACGGGAATACGAGCGTATATAGGTGCGTTCCTAAAAAATGCGGCTAAAGAAAAGCAAAGGTTCCGAATAATACATTATTTAAAAAGAAATATAACAATTCAGTCAAAGTTTGGACGTTTGTATTTTCTATTTGGCAAATAAAACACAATCCACGTTTGGCATACAGAGAGAAGCAAGTCTTAGAAGTAAATTGTCCGAATATAAGCTGTATATGACAGAAAATAAATGAGATATATGGGTACTAAATCTATATATACATAATCCCTCACGGACGTTCGCCTTTTGGAGATGTGTTACTTCAACAGTGAATAAAAACGGAACCACAGGGAGTTTCCCAGTATAATGGGGTATGCCTGAAAGCTAGGATTGCATGCTTTCACATTAGATAGATGTCTTTAAATACAAAAAATAAATTGAATTTTACCCTGTTTGGGCCGAAAAGTGCACTTTTAAAAATTCTGACCCGTATATGTTATAAAATACAAATTAAAGGAAATACCTGGAGAGGTCAAAGCACTCATAGGGGGGGACATACCCAAGAAGGAACATTTCAGTACCCCAGAAACTGACAGCAGCTCTGAGAAAAAGAAAATGGCTGCAGTTTCTACAAAGAGGTGTCTGCTGTTCCCAAAAGATGATACACATGCGCACAAATGTTGCAAATTCAATGATGAAAGAGAGGTTACACATAAGCTGGAGGGAGAACTGTGCCCCAAAACAGGGAAGAAAGAAGGGATCATGAACACAGAGAGTGATAAGGCCCCAGAAGAGAATGTAGTTGTCCCAGTTCTTACACCATGCGAATGTGATGAACTTATCAAAAGGTATGGGATTTGTCCTAGAGAGGATCTGCTCACATTCTTGCGGGCAAGACTTGCTGATTATATCATGATTATAAAGGAAATCTATAGACTGAGTTTTCATGAGAATGGTTTTTGTGAGAGATGCCCTAGTTTAAAAGAAACTGTACATCATTATTTTGTAGTATGCCCTAAATATATGACAGAAAGAACCATGCTCATAACTGAAACAGATGTAAATGAAGAAGAGATAATGGAATTGTTTAAAAGTAGGGATATTAATACTCAAAGCGCACTTTTTCGGTTTGTAGAGAGGACAGCCCGTTTTGTGCCCCCCTATACACCCATTATGTAACTGCGATACTGATAGACGCTCTCTTTAATATAAAGAAAATCAGTGCTGTACTTGTTTTTGATTTGTAAATTATGCTTTTTTTAAATGTGATTTAAAGTGATTGCTATTATTTATATATGAACATCGAAATTAAATGTATACATGTATGTCATTAATGAGATTATGTTCGTATACAGTTAGAACTCAAAGTTTAATTGATTGTTTTGAATTTAATGTTGATTCTATACGTATGAACTAAATGAGTAATGTGTAATTTGAAGTTTGTTAATTGATTTATGCTTGCTGTTATATTCTGTATACCGTTATATGCTGTTATTTATAGTACTGTTATATTACTTAGTAACCATGTGCAAAAAGAATGTCCATGAATTTGGATAATCAAATCGTATCAATCAATATAAAAATGTATGAAACCCCTTATAAATATTGATGCCCATCTGCACATCTGTGGTGGGAGTCCCTATGTGAGTGGGGCATCAAAATGAGTTTGAATGTAGTTATTTTGTATAAATATGAATGATTATACATTTCAGTGTTCATAAATTTGATTTATTTACAAGTGTACAATTATAATCTGTATATTGACAACACATCTTGTATATGTATGTTTGAGTGGTAAGGTATACTATATTTACAAAGCAATGCTTCACAAAATATTGCTTATTGCCTTTTTTTAACATTACTAGCAAATTACCCGTCACCAGATCTTTGAGTAAGATAATGTTGTATTTTTGTATTTCGTTATTTTTTGTATCTGTCCTGCAAATTTTTTTTTTGTCAATTAATGGAATCTCTGTTTGTATGGTTATGATATGATTTAATCAGATTACAAATTGTGTTACAGGTTCGTCAAGTT
>JBAMJV010000613.1:0-52210 GCA_037951105.1 Echinarachnius parma
CATACATTGCTTAGTTGCATAATAGTGTAAACAGTTTGGTTGCCCATCAGCTATACACTGTACAGGTTTGTTTGGGTTGGGTATTTGATGAGTGTGTTGTAATTGATTGTAGAATAGGGTGGGCATGACATGGTTTATTTGTGTCAAAATGTGACAAAGCTCTGTTTGAATGGTAGATGGAATGTCAGATAGTAGTGTTGTACTAATAGAACATAAATGAATCACTATGTCTATGTTGTATAATGTAGCTAAATGAAAATGAGTAAAGATAATTGGCTGCCCCCCAAGAATTGAACCCCCAGTTTTTTTTTTTTTTTTCATTTATTTGATACACTTTTGGTATTAAAGTTTTCCCTTGAAGTTTGAATAAATATTTTAGTCATTATGTAAGCTTAATTATATTTTCTGAAACCACTTTATCGTCTAAAAATGCCACTCTGTGTACAATTGAATAGGTTATGGAAAAAGACCACACCTCCCCATTAACCCAGACAATTTACCAGGACTTATCAAAGAGAGATTCAGAGACGAAAGGGAGAGGTTAGTAGTAGGATGGGGGATGGGAGGGGGGCGGGGGGGGGGGGGGGGGGTGAATGAGGGGAGACATAGATAGGAATCACTGAAATAGCCAGATTGAATTTATCATAAACCTCAAAGTACATTTGCCCATAATTGTGCAGATCTCTGAATAATAGATGGACAACCATATCTATCTGCACTATCCCACATCAAAGGATCCAGATGACTCTCTATCCCTTGAACTATCAGAGGAAATGCACAACATTTGGATATAATACAGTCAGAGTACACGATCCTCACAGCATCTACTCACAGAAATATGAATTGGACCCCTAATATCACAGCCCGAAATTACATTGCTGAGGGGAGTAATTCAGATAAGATTAGCTTGTAGCAATGGACAAAGAGGGTTGTGATATGGAATATTGTGTAGCATAAATATATACCCCTGCACAATTAGGGGCAGTCTGGCCCCTATTAGAATGGTCCCTGCATCTCTGTCTATCTCTGTCTGAATTGTACCTCTACTGGCCATTTGTTATATTATGATGGTGGAGGACAAAGATGAGCAATCAAATAGAGTGAGTGCATCAACCTCTTTGCAATGATTCAGTGCCAGCTAGACACTAACAATGTGCTTGTACTTTATGCCCTTCCCAACCATACGCAATATGATGAGAACTAATTTTGGATCATGTATCAAAAATACTATTTCAAGTGTTTCTTGAAATTATCTTCAATTTTTGGTTTCTTGTTTTGTTTTAGGAATCATATTTTATTCATTTATTTGTTTATTTATTTATTTATTTATTATTTTTTTTTTTTGAGGGGTCCTTGATAACAGACTTATTCTTCAATACAATGTTAGAGTAGGATAGATCACTAAAACTTGCTGCATACTGCTGATGAATACATTAGGTATGTATTTTCTTTGTAAGTACCCAGTTAGATTCAGGGGGAATTCATTCAAATCAATTAAATATCTATTCTGAAGTTTGCCTAATGCAGACTCAAAAGGCATTTTTTTGATCAACTCTTTCACTACTTTGATAGAGAACCCCCAAATAAAATATATCCTTTCTGTGAGATGTGTTGAAGGAAAACTATTAATGTTTGCGATAAAGGTCTTCTGGACAAACAAGATTCGCCAGAGAGATAGTACAAACACGTGCAGGTTGAGAAATCTATTTTGCCCAAATTGTATCTTTTATTTTCTCTCTCGCTATACAACCAATGTAAAGGAAACAATGGAAACAGTAGAATAATAGGTGTACGTAGAGTTGTGTTTGTATAGATACGGCCAGGTTATCCCATTTCATGGCTCCTGGTTTCAAATGCGGCTGAAATTCTCGCAATAGCCCCACAATTGATTCAGCGCACAAGAGCACAAACTGGGAACCCCTGGTGAGACACAGAGATTATTTATTTAAGGATTTGACTTATTTGAATAAAGAAAATAGAATTTTGAACAGATATTTCTCGCTTTCTGGACCCCAAACACAGGGCTTTCATGCCACCTTCTGTATCACAACTACTTGACCTATTCATACGTTTTTTGACACAATATTTTCTCCCAACAATAATGAGTGAGCACTTCCAAGATAATGAATAAGAGAAGGGACAGGGGGTGGGTACAGAAATATGAAGAAACTAATGATTTTATGAGAAAATAGGAAAATTGGACGTCAGAAGTTCAAGCATTGAAGAGTAGACTTTTTGTAACACAAAAAGAAGGTAACTGTTGGGAAAAACTCAACATTAACAGTATAAAATATAATGGGACATTTTTGTTCTCATATTGATTAATAGATTTACTTTTGTTGATAGCCGAACTAGGAACATAATGCACTACAAATTGTAGGACAAATTTCAGGGTTCAAACTATTTACTCATGAAATGGCATGTGGAATAAAAAGGAGAAATGTGGGGTCCTGTATTTTGAGAGGCAAAAGATTTTTGTTTGTACCAATGTGACTTAATATAAAACTTTCAGCTGGCTGACAACTCATGGTTCTGACATTTAACAAGTTCCATGACAATAATAACCCAAAAAGACAATCTGAAAGAAACAACAGTTGATAGTCACTATGCTCAATGCGTACCTAAGAAGCTATGAATCAAACATTGACCTGCACCAATACCCCAGCCAATGCGTGTGGCCATTATAATGGCACAGCGCGCTCCAATATGCTCCCCAAATTGTTCCAAAATATCCCATACCCAACCATAGTGCCTTCAGTTGCCGGCAACCTACCAAAAGACCTAAATTACCTCATTTGATCCAACAACAAGTGGGCAACACTGAGTTACCAACTCACTTTATTATTTTTGTTGATGCGGGAAATAGATTTGTTGGACGGTCATGTCGGGGCATGTAGTGGTAACTTCACTACCTCAACTACTGACTAGCACTCTGGTATAGGCCAAGTAGTCAACTTGACCTTGCTACAATCAAATACAATTCAATCAACCATATTAACATCGTGATATATAGAATTACATTATTCACCCATCAATACCAACCAACCCAGCCGCAAACAACCACTTCATTAACCCCAACTATCCGAAGACTATAACAACCTTTATACAACCTACTAACAAACACTCACTATCCAAATACTCCAACATCCTTCCAATCATAACCATACAACTTACAATAACATCTAAATCATCCAACTCCAAATCACCAACCTACACTAAACCTCCAAACTCAACCCACAAAACCCCACCAAAACCCCACACCTTACCACCCCCCACTATATCCACAACAACCAAATACCACCCACTAACCACCTAACATAATCCTATATACCTAACCATACTACACAAACCACTAACCATCCATATCAATACCATCTCTTACATATACAATAACCCCCAAACAATACCAACCTCTAATACCATCCTAATACCTCAATAAACACCCCAAACCCACCAACTAACCAAACCAATCCAACCTCTCCCCCTACAACACTACTACTCCCATCTCACCCCAATCAACAATCCCCCAAATATCCAACCACACTACTCAAATATCCCACCTCCACGTAATCTCCTAGACCACACATCGAACCCTAAACTATCCCACCTCACCCAACCTAACATAACCATCCTAATACACAAACCATCATACAAAATAACAAACTAAACAAAACTAAAACAATACCAACCCTACTCTCCCTCACTCCTATCATATAAAATTTACATCCAACATCTACACTCCAAAATCCAATATCTAATATATTCCAATAAATACATCAACATCCTATCCAAACTTCCACCATAAATTCCCTACACCCAACCCCTATCAAACTCCCAACCATCCAACCCCCCCCCCTAAACACACAAACCCCACCCACCCCACACCCCAACTTACCCTCAAGTACTAAACTCCCAACATCTCCCAACAACTATCCAAACATCCCCAAAACCAACCAACATCCCACACTCCCAATCCACCCCCCCTCATATATAACATACCCCCTAAAAACCATAACCCCACACAAAAACTCATTCTCACACAATTACCAAACATATACCACTAACAATCACACCTTCAAATATATATCACCCCAACCATACAATCCCACCAATTACCACTTATTAACCCCCCAACATCCCCCCTCCCCCCACCACACCAACAACCCACAACCTCAATCCTTCCCAATCAAAACCCCACCACCCATCCAAATCCCCCATCCTTCCCTAACCCATCCCACTCAAACCCACCACAAATCAACAACAACCATAATCAAAAACTTCTCCCACCTCTCCAACTCTACCAATATCACTCTACCCATACACCCTCACTAACCCTAAATCTCTCCCACTCCCACCCAATTATTTCCACTAATCCCAACCCCTTCCTAAACACCCAATAATCAACACCAATCCTCTCCCCCCCCCCCCCCCCACTCCCACAACACTAAACCCTCCCCACCAACATTCCCCCTACAACCACCCTCCTCCCCACCCTCCCCCACCCCCAAAACCAACAAACCTCCACCACTCCTCCTAACCTTCCTACCCAATACAATCAACTCCTAATATAACAACCCCCCCAACTAACTCACCCCCCTATTCAAACAAACTCACATATACACCCCAACCCCATACCCCCCCCCCACCCCATCACAACACCCTCTCCCTCCCCACCCCCAATAACAAAACCACCAATACATCAAACCTCCCCATTCACCAAACACAAAAACAACACTCCCCTCCCCTAAAATCCCCACACTCAACCCTTCCCTCTTCATAAAACCACCCCATACACTCCATATCCCCCACCATCCCCACAACCCTCCCCACTTACACTATACCTATAATATAATTTATAACCCCACATCAAACCAAACAACTCCAAACACCAACAACACCAATCCCCCCCATAACAAATCCCCCCACTAACAATCCAACATTCCAACAACATCCTACCACCCAAACCAACAATCCACTATCATAACCACCACCCCCCACTCCCCACACCAAAACACTCAAACACACACTCAAACATCAACACTCCCCAACAAACCAAACACCCAACAACTAACATCAACTCCAAAACCACATACCCACACACAAAACCCAAACCAACAAACACACCCAATAATCCACCACAAACTACTCACAACCCACAAATACCACACTAACTCAACTAAAACCTCTACCATACAACCCACCCTACCCCACCCCCACCACAACCCCCCAACCACAACCCACCCCAACCCTACACAAACACCAACAAAACTCAACAACACCCAACACCCCAACAACAACCCACCCCAACTAACAACCACAACACCAAAACCACAACACCCACAACCCCAAACCCCACCCCCACAACAACAACACCCCCCCAACCCCACAACCCCCACCACAACACAACCAACCCCACCAAACCCCCCCAACCCACCAACCACCCCAACCACCCCCCACCCCCCCAACCCCCCACACCAACCCCCCCCCCACCCCAACCCACCAAACCAACACCACCCCCCCCACCCCACCCACACACCACACAACCCACCCACAACCACCACCCCACAACAACCCCACACACCCCACAAAAAAACCCACCCACCCCAAACCACACACACCAACACCCACACACCCACCCAACCACCACACCCCCAACCCACCCACAACCACAACAACCCACACACCACCCACACCCACCAAACCAACAAAAAACCCCAACCCCAACACCACCCCACCCCAACCCCCACACCACCCAACCACACCCACCCAACACCCCACCCCCCACACCCCACCCACCCACACCCAAACCCCCACCCCCCACCCCCACCAAACCCCCCCACCCACCCCCAACCACCCACCCCCACACCCCACCACACCCCCCCCCACCCACCACCACCCCACCCCACCACCCCCCCCAACCCCCACCCACACCACCACAACACCCCACAACCCCAAAAAACTCACCAACAACCACACCACACAACACACACCCCCAACACCAACCCCACACACACAACACAACACCCCTCCCACCAACCCACTCCCCCACTAACTCAACAAAACAACCACACCCCATCCCTCTCACCTCCCACCCTACCCTCCTCCCATCCCATCCAACCCCCCACAACCCCCCACCCCCACACCACAACACAACCCAACAACTCCCCAACCCCCCCACAACCACCCAACACAACCCCCTACCTAACACAAAACCACATACCATTTCCACAAACACCACCTTCAAACTCACATACCCCCAACACAACCATCCAACCCACTCCTCACTCTTAAATACCCTTCTTAACCCTACCAATAAATACTCTCACAATATCTCCCCATCACTTCCCACAACACCACCTCCCCCATCCTACAAACCCCCCACCCAACCAACCACCATACTATTACCTCACACCTAAACAATACCAATTCACCATCCAATCAACCCCCCCATTACAACCACCCCACCATCTTAAACCACCCCAAACAAACACACCTCCCCACCTTCCCCCAACACCCAACACCAAACCAACCCCACCAACCCCCAACTTCCCCCCCCACAAACTTCATAAACCAAACACACAAACACCCACCACCAAACAACAAATATATCCCAAACACAACACCTCATAAAACACATCCATTAACCCTAGCCACAATACAATTTCACTCATAATCCACTACCCTCCTCAATATCCCTCCTACCCTAACACATCTTATCCACAAACACCAACCTACCAACACTACCATCACACAAACCCAAACCCACCCTAATACAAACAATATAATCTCAAAAAACCAAACCCAAATTCCACCCAAATAAAACCATCCCCATACCACAACTACAAATTTCTAAAACACAACCCAAACAACCAACCCCAACTCACCAATTCCTAGTAACAATCAACAAACCCACCCGTACTACACTACAATCACACAAAAACCCACCCATCACCCTCTCAATGCCAACTCACTACCCTAACCACACATAATCAATTACCTACACTACCTACACAATCCACAATTCCCAACTAATTTAAACGTCAGAAATCGAGATAAACTCAATCATGAACCATTCCTTGCATATCAAAGCAACTTAATAATGATCAAAATCACTGTCCTCACAGCAAATAGCAGACATATACTTAGTGTCTGTGTTTCCATAATAGTTAAGCCACCTAGTACCAATATCTATCCAATACCAGAACTGTTATCAACGGCAAATGCTCACTCAATGTACGACAATGACCCACTAACACCTGGGAACCCAAGATCATCACCAGGTACAACGATCTCTGGTGGGACACATGCACAACACTGTACCTCAACACAGCCAGCTATGCATTGTACATAGCAAGTACTCTTAATTCAATTACAAAAGCAAGAAATTCCCAAGCAAACAAACACTGAACAAATGAATTCCTCCCATAAAATCAAGGGAAACCTGTGTTTATCTAGTTGTCTTGATCTTTTAATATATGGTGGTGGGGGGGTATATAAAACCCTGAGTCTGCTACTATCTGCATGACATGTACCTCAATGCACTATTAACATGATTCACCCTTCCCCAACCACAATGGTTCACAAAATGTCAGCCTCCAACACATCCTACCCCTAACCAACATCCCACAATCTGCACCACCTGCATCTACCCTACCACCGTTAGATTACCCCCAGAACACGGAATATGAAGCATCGGGAAAAGGGACACAAAACTCAGCCGCACAAAGGACAACATGACAAACAAGTACTACTTATTCCAACTTATCAAAAATCCTACATGATCATTAATGGAAGTTCATTAATTACCACCTTCAGTTGCACAAAAGTTTATCACAATCAATACTCTGCATGTGCAGTCACACACATACCGTGACCCTTGTACGTAACTCCTAACACAATGTCTCAAGTTGACTATGGCATTCTGTAATATTGGGGCGGAAAGGGACAGAACAAGGTACTAATGGAAATCACGGTATGTCCCACCTGAATGGAATGAGACAAGTGTAAAACATGACCACAGGACCGCTCCAGTACACACCTGTCCAGTGTTACACAGGATATAAGTACTACTCACAGAACAGCATATCATTTACACACTGCAAACATATACCTGCAGTAACTATGGAGAAATGTACACTACGCAACAACCAGCACAATATGGAGAGGTGCATAACCTTGGGATACGGTGTTGACAACAATATGTGTGAAAATAGGTTAAGCACCCATAATTGAGACTCGATTATCTCTGAATTTACTGACAAATCTAAACTCAGCAAAGCACATCAAATACCTACTACATGTACTCCATGCAAGCCTTCATAATAGCAAACCATACCATGCACATCAGGGATAATGAAACACCCATAAACCTTCCTATTCACACCAAATATCACACTTCCCACGCAATTATTGGAACACAGCATCATATGCGGCAGTAGTTTGTAGTATGTGACACCCATTAAAACCCACAATATAACCCGCATACACATAAGTGCAAATCTAATATGACATGTAGCAAGTCAATTGACAACTTTCCCAACCAGAGTGCTAGACAGACAGTAGACGTAAAGCCATCAGTACCACCACCTAGCCACCGACAGGACCCGTCCAACACAATCAATACACGCATCACCACAAAATAAACAAGAGTTGAAACACCCAGTTAGCCCCCTTTTGTTGAATCAACAAGAGAACAATATACGGACCAATTAGAATGGGCACAGACTGAAGGCACAACATGTAGTACATGGGATAATTCTGACCACATTTGGAGCACTAATTGGAGCTCGCTGTGCCACTATAATGGCCCAGCACGCAATGGCTGGGTATATGTTGCAGGACAATATATAATCCAATCTACATCGACTCAAGAGCCATAGTACTACTCAACTTATTATCTTTCACATTCTCATTTTGGTTATAATTTCATACACTTTAACAGTCCAAAAACCCCAGATTTTCATCCAGCTGAACTCATAAAATTAAGTCACCATTGGTACCAAACCAAAAATCTTTTGCCTCTCCAAACAACCGGACCCACATTTCCTCCTTTAAACCACATGCCATTTCATGAGAACCATAATTGAACCCAGAAATATGTCCTACAATATGTAGTGCATATTACTCCTAGTATCTGCTATCAACCAAAAGTAAACTCTATTAATCACTATGAGAACAAAATGTCCCCATACTAATTTATACCTGTTAATGTGATTTCTTCCCAACAGTTACCTTCTTTTTTGTTACAAAAAGTCAACTCTTCAATGCTGAACTTCTGACTCCAATTTTCCTATATCTCATAAACTCAATATTCTTCATAATTTCTGTACCCCACCCCCCTGTCCCCTTCCTCTTATTCAATATCTTGGAAGTCACACTCACTATAGTAGGGAAACCAAACATTGATTCAAAAACAGTATGAATAGTCAAGTATGTAGACTACAAAGGTGGCATGAAAGCCCTGTGTTTGGGTTACCAGAAGCGAGAAATATCTATTCAAAAAACTATTTTCTTTATTCAAATAATTCAAATCCTTAAATAAATAATCTCTGTGACTCACAGGGTTCCCAGTTTGTGCTCTTGTGCGCAGAATCAAATGTGGGGCTACAACGAGAATTTCCCCAGCCGCATATGAACCACCGGAGCCTGAAATGGAAAACCTGCTCCGTATCTATCACAACACAACTCTACGTACACTATTATTCTACTGTTTCCATTTTTCCTTTACATTGTTGTTATAGCGAGAGAGAAAAAAAACATACAATTTGGCAACAATAGATTTCTCAAACCAGCACTTGTTTGTACTATCTCTCTGCGAATCTTGATATGTCCAAAGACCTTATCTCGCAAACCATTAAATATTTTTCCCTCACAACAACTCACACAGAAAGCACTATACTTATATATGGGTATTCTCTACTCAAAGTAGAAAAGATTGATCAAAACACTCCTATTGCTACTGCATTCGGCAAACTTCCGCAATATATATATAATTATTTGAATGAATTCCCCCTGAATCTAACTGGGTACATACAAAGAAAATACATACACTACTGTATCTCATCCGACAGTATGCAGCAATTATAGTGAACTATCCTACTCTAACCATTGTATGAAGAATAATCTGTTATCAAGGACCCTCAAAACAAAAAAAACTAACTAAATAAAATAAAATAAACAACAAATAAATGAATAAAATATGATTCCTAAAACCAACAACAAAACCACAAAAATGAAGATAATTTCAAGAAACACTTGAAATATAATTTTGATACATGATCCAAAATTATTTCTCATCATATTGCGTAAGTTGGCAAGGCATAAAGTACAAGCACATAGTTAGTTCTAGCTGGCACTGAATCATAGCAAAGAGGATGATGCACTCACTCTATTTATTGCTCATCTTTTGTCCTCCCCATCATAATACTAACACAACTGGCAGTAGAGGTACAATTCAGACAGAGATAGACAGAGCTGCAGGGACCATTCTAATAGGGCCCAGACTGCCCTAATTGTGCAGGGGTATATATTATGCTACACAATATTCCATATCACAACCACCTCTTTGTCCCATTGCTACAAGCTAATCTTATCTGAACTTACTCCCCTCAGCACATGTAATTTCGGGCTGTGATATCTAGGGGTCCAAATTTCATATTTCTGTGAGTAATCTGTGAGGATCGTTACTCTGACAGTATTTATATCCAAATATGTGCATTTCCTCTGATAGTTCAAGGATAAGAGTCATCTGGATCATTGATGTGGGATAGTGCAGATAGATATGGTTGTCCATCTATTATTCAGAGATCTGCACACATTATGGCAAATGTACTATGAGGTTTATGATAAATTCAATCTGGCTATTTCAGTGATTCCTATCTATGTCTCCCCTCATTCACCCCCCCCCCCCCCCCCGCCCCCTCCCCATCCCCCCATCCTACTACTAACCCTCTCCCTTTCTCTCTGAATCTCTCTTTGATAAGTCCCTGGTAAATTGTCTGGTTAATGGTGATGGTCTTTTTCCATAACCTATTCAATTGTACACAGAGTGGCATTTTTAGACCGATAAAGTGTTTCAGAAAATATAATTAAGCTTACATAATGACTAAAATATTAATTCAAACTTCAAGGGAAAACTTTAATACCAAAAGTGTATCAAATAAATGAAAAAAAGAAAAAAAACTGGGGTTCAATTCTTGGGGCAGCCAAATTATCTTTACTCATTTTCATCTTAGCTACATTATACAACATAGACATAGTGGTTCATTTATGTTCTATTAGTACAACACTACTATCTGACATTCCATCTACCATTCAAACAGAGCTTTGTCACATTTTGACACAAATAAACCATGTCATGCCCACCCTATTCTACAATCAATTACAACACACTCATCAAATACCCAACCCAAACAAACCTGTACAGTGTATACTGATGGCAACCAAACTGTTTACACTATTATGCAACTAAGCAATGTATGTACTTAGTTGTGACTTTTAATATGTGGGCTTATCGCTAAATTGAAGCTTGTTGAATTTGAACATTTACATGATATGTATTATGTACACACTACACAGCCCTTCACTAACCTGTTAACCCGTTGCCTATGGGAGCTAGGCATACCATGTATTGACTCAATGTGAGTTGTATAATGTAGGTAGAAATTTATTGAATTCTGAAAAAGGTGTGCACAGCACACCTGCAATCACAAGTCAGGAAAAGATGTGGAAAACGAAGACAAAAACATTATAACAATGTTCTGTGACAACAATGGCGTCAGAAAAAAAGGAAAATGTTTGAGGGAATAATAGCAAAGAAAAAATACAGTGTGTGTTTGATGACAATCAAATGAAATGAGATGTTTGTATGCAGCCACATAGTTATTAGCAATAGGATAGAAAAAATCTACTTCACTTCTATTTGTATCAGTATGTTTCCACAACTGTTCAACATTACCATTTTTTCAATTTACAATAAAAACATGTTTTGTGATCTTGTTTTGTATATTATTTAATTGTGTTCTCTTTGTACATTCATGAATGTAAAATTCAGTTGGTTATTTTAGGGTATACCCCAGGAGATATTAATATGAATGCACTAAATCAATAGTAGTTTATGATCAATAGCAATATAAAACTGCCCATATACCACCATATTGATGAATGAGATAAGTAATTATTGCCACGATGCATGCATGTAATTGGATTACCTGCTTCATGACAGATACATGATGGGTTTTGTTGGCGGATCTAATTGCTCTTAATCTTTGAATCAATACATGCGGTTTCTGTCTCTAATGAATGAACACATTTTGGATCACATCTAGAATACATACTCTATAGGTATGCTAATTCAATGCCCATCCAATGAATGAACACATTCTGGATCACATCTAGAATACATACTCTATAGGTATGCTAATTCGATGCCCATCCAACTATGTTTTAAAGCCAGGGAATTAAATGGTGAACCACTGTGTAACATCCCTACACATGACAATCTTTAGGATTATTCGACGTTGGTATTACACACATTTGCCATAGATCCCAGCTCTAGATATCATTAACAAGTCCTAAATGGGTTAACTTTGGCATGGTCCATTCTTCTTCAAGGACTGGATGGGGTTGATATTTGAGGATATGCCAACCATGCTAATCATTTGGGTTGGTGCATCTTGGTGCAATGACATCTGATCACTGGGACATCTAGTAGGTTAAGACAACTAAAGTAGAACCTCGTTATAAATAGCTCTGACAAAACAAAAACCACTTTCAAAATGTAACAAGGTTATATTGCTGGTCCAAGCTCTTTTGTTTCTTTCTCTTTCTTTCTTTTTCACTTTCAGTGTATGAATTTTGGATGGTCCAAGATTTATTTGTTTGCCCTAAAACAAAACAAAAAAATACTTTTACAAAATATGAAATATGTCAGTATTTATGAGTTTTTGGGTGGTACAATAATGTTTTGCTGGCCCTAATGTTAAACCTTGCATTATCTACATACCAAGGTTCCCAATGGATTAGCACACTGCAGACCTCTGCACTTATATACACCCAGTCTATTCATACCATCTAATATCTCTCTCTGGTATGATCAATAGTTATATAGGCTAAGATATCATGTCCTTGACATCTATAGACCAGGATAAACAGTTTGTGGTCTCACCATCTCGATCAATCAGCATCACTCCCATCCAACAAGTCAAACATCCCACCTACAGACTAACAGCTCATTTACTAAGACAATTTTAATATGACATATTTTCTCTTTCTAAAAATATATTCTGTCCCTGCTTGTGCTCCCCCCCCTCCCCCCCCCCCCCCCATTTCCAAAGAGAACTACACCCCATCCTGAGAAATATGATGACCTCTTGCAAACAAGATGGCAGTCACCCTGTCACAGCACTGCTAGTCAGTGCTAACTGCATCATAGAAGATCAAGGCCAGTTTTCGGTTACGTTTGGTATTATCTATCCCACCTCGCCCTCCCTGTCTTACCAAACTGATACTGCTTATATGTTTACACGGTCTACACCCATTTGGTCTACTACATAATGCACATAACTTGACCCTAAACTCTGGCTCTACAACCTAACTCTTATCCTAATCGCTAACCCTAATCGTTATCCCTAATCGTTATCACTAATTTAAATCCTAAGCCTCTTCGCGACAAGACAAAATGGGAGTCGATGAAATGAATGTAGACCAAGCGGCAAGTTCCCCACTAATACTGCCTCCCAACAACTATGATATGAAAATGTTCAAACAGAAAAACAGTCCAATGAATTATAGAACATTCCAATCAATTAATAGAAACATTAATTCTTCAATTTGATCAAGTGCACCATAGGTCGCAATGTTCCAGTTCAGTGCAAGAACAACGTTCATCTGGTACGAGCTATACAGTTCAACGCAGTAATAAACTCTTTCTACCACTAACAGCGCACTTTGAGCTCTTTGATTTTCTTTGATTTCCATACCGTAATTGATTTGCCCTTGACAAGCATACTATTAATACTTTTTAAATTAATTGTAAACATTTACTTACCCTAATTGTTATCCCAACCAATTACCTGCTGTATTTGAATGGAATGTTCTTCATGGTGTGACACTAATTTCGATAATATCATTCAATTTGCTTTTACGACAAGAAAGAAGTACAAACTTGAGCTACAAATGTACACTATTATCCATCCAGACTTATACAACATGGCAACCCTGTCAGTTTTGAAACACAATGCTCATACCACAAGGGTATGGCAAATTGACCCTAAATTATTCAATTATCCTAAACAAAATTACTGTTCACTGGTCTATCACGTTCAGTAATGAGTTCTGATTTGTAATCCCTTGCAACCACACAAATGAGGTACACAAAATGCAATTATTTAGGACTCATGTATCACGTTCTGCAATAAAAATGTATTTATAATCCCTTGCCACCACATAATGAAGAAAAAATTACAAAATTTAATTTAATATCCCTGATTACTCCAGCCGTAAAAGAGAAGTTCAATAATTATTGGATAAAAAGTGACCTCATGAAACATGAAGGTCTCTGCAGTTGACCTCCTCTCATCACTGCCCCCTCATTTACCCCCCACCCCCTGCCCCTTAACCTACCCCCCCCCCCAACATTGCCCCCCTTACCCCTGCCCCCTTACCCCCCCCCCCCCAACTTTGCCTTAAACATTAACTCCACCTAATAGGAAGTTCCACCCAGATTTAAACACAGTTCAATACTTTTAGATCCTCAACAATCAAACACTACATGTAAATCTTCAATGTCATAATTTTTGAAATTTCATACAGAAATTACTTTTTTCCGAAAACTTTCTCGAATTTGAACAATGACAGGTCATTAAACAGGTAAGCCAGACTAAGCCCTAAACATCTCTGTCAGTGGATACTACGGCAATGCATGTCACACTACAATAAATTGGCCCTCTAGTGGTTAAAAACATAGATAACGATCAGATAATGCATGTGTACATTTGATGGTTCATCAACAGTGTGATCTCATCAGGACTTGGTAAAACTAAAAGGATTTGTTTGTATTCTTAACTCTCATGATATCTACGGTGAAAATTCATACCATATTTTCTGGACAACTTGAATACCTTTGAGTTTGGAATATTAAGGGTTAATATTAACTAATTGCTCCAGAGTACTTGTCAATCAGAAACGCTAGCTCAGACAAACATTCACACTTCTAACAAAAATGATAAATTCACGGATGACACCTCCAGAATGATGAAATATGAAGATTTTGTTTGCATTAGATGGTTCAACAGACATTGTTATCTATGAATCTATATCCGATTCTAGCCCAGATATTAGCCCCTAGCCTACCGAACCTAGTTGGATATGTACAAAGTCTTATGGGATTTCAGAATCTGAAGGGAACAGGTTAAATCTGATGACTTGAAACGCCTCAAATTCCAGAAATACATGTATGAAAAATATGACGTTTTGTTTGTCTGACACCAATATCTATTTCATGTTGTGGATGAATAAGCTGTAGCCTGCACATGTGGAGACTATCTGTTTGATTGATTTTGCCATTATCCCTTGCCATTATCCCCATTAAGTGATGTAATCAGGTGAGAAGTTGTTAAACTGTGAGCTGTTCCAGCCATTTATCCCTTCTTTGCACAGAGATTAACACATCAATGTCTAATGGTGTGTTAAATTCCTCCCCTTAGATCAGTTTTAGTGTCAAAATGTCATCTTGTGTCAGTAACCTGTCATATAAATTGTACTTAAGAAACCAAACACAATAATGATACCAACGGGTGTAACTTCTAAATGTGTTCATTATCCATTTAATTTTTCAGTAGAATGTAATACAAAATAATGTCATACTTCTTCAATTTTGAACATAATTCCATTTAGATTCACATTTTTTCTTTAAGAATCATTTTTTCTCATAATCTGCATAAAGTATTTTATGTTCTTGAAACAAAATCAAATGTTCACCAGAGACCAGTCTCTCTTATTATATACAGCGCACCATACAAGTATTCAACAGACTCCATCAGAGTGTCATTATACAAACCCAAGGAGGATTTAGCATGAGATATCTCAACCTAGGATACATCGACAAAAGTGTGTGATATATACCAAAATCAAACCTTTTTAGACAAAATTTAAATGAAAGAGGGAGGGGGGGGGGGGGTAGGTGCATCAATGATTGGACAAAGGGTGTAACCGCATCTCTCCACATCAATTCATCCCACTTCTCAGCTTTTCATCCCGTCTATGCTTCTCATTTCATCTCATATTCTGAAAGGGACAGGGGCTTTAGCAAGCATACAAATCATTGCGGCTACAAAGTATCGGCGGCTTGCAATATTCCTGAATCTGCAAAAGAAACAGACCAAGTTATGAAAACGGCTCTCTACAAGATGATAAAACTTATTTCTTTGTGGTGCCTAATCCGATAATCCTCGCGCCCAGTGCAATTGCAACCATTTATGATTGCCGTCCTTCCTTTTCTTTAACCATCTATGTGACATTGTCGACTCTTGTCACAATACTCACAGAATCATTTCTTTTTAGAAAAAAATTTGGAATGAATTGTATACTCACTTGACCTCAACCAAGGTTTTTTTCTTGTCAATAAATTGGGGGGGGGGGGGGGGGGTAAACTATTCATGTAGACTTCTCCTGAAGACCTGGGAAACGTGAAATTTAATTTAGCCCTTTTTTAACCCAAGTTATATGAAAATTAAATTGTCCTGAACTTTTGAACTGGTTCATGGGAAAAAATATTAGCATATATATTTGGAGCGTATCTTCTTAGTTAGTTTGCATTATTATTGATTAGTTTGAACGCCCTCTCACGAGACAGTGAGTCGGTTCAGACATTTGATGGAGACCCAGAATAAAATATACATTTAATATGACCTATAAACTTGTATGAAGCTATTGTGTCTCGGAAAGGGATGGGTTCATTTCAGACAAGCAAAAGTGTACACTGAGATTAATAATCTTCTGAGAAATAATCATGAACTGCTTTGATTTAGTGCAGATTTCCCAAGCTGGCACCAAACAAAACTAGTCTAGTGGAATAATCCAAACAACAGGAAGGACATTTCACAATAAAGAGGATCAATTTACATCTTTTCCCATTCACATCTTTGCTCACTTCAGTACCTTGTCAACATTCATCGCACCACTAACCAAGTGCGATGGCTATGTGTCGCCCCTCTTGTACAAAGTCAAACGGAGCCAAGCAAAAACAAAAGCCAGAGATAATCCCATTCAACTGAAGTTGCCACTGTCAATATTGATTTTGCGTTTTTAGACAGAAAAAAGTTATGACACAGATCTGACGCCCAACAAGTGGGCTGTTTAAATATGCGCCTAAAACTGACACATATCTGTTGGTGTGGGCTGGTCCAATCACTGATGGGGTGTTTACCAGCGAGAGCAGACGTCATACTGATTAGAGCTAGATGAGCGAAACGTTCCCCGTGGCCTTGCGCATTGTCGGCTGGCTCCTACTGGACCTCCAAATCAACAGGTTGGAAATTTAAAAATGGCACCGCCTGAAATACATTTCTTCCCACATGCATTCATGTTGCATGCCAGATTTTGTGAATGACACTAAGTTCACCTACATAACATCTAAAAATAACTTTAGACAATTATTTCCTATATATTATATATCAATTGATTTTTCCTGTTTTTGATTTTTTAATGACATAAAATGTGCACATCACATTGCGTGGGTGGAAAATATTGGGAGGCTAGTTTTACTCTTAAGATGGACAAGTGATAGTTAAACAGGAATTTTAATGGGAATTAAGAGATTAATTTGAATGAAAATGCTATAAAACTTTCCCAAATTGCTCCATCATTGTATGAAATCATTGAGTGTGCACAAAGTAGCAGACTGTTCACAATCAGTCTGCTCTGCATTAGTCACAACTTTTTTTAAGTGAGTGCAATTCACATTTATTCAGAAGATGTGACCTTAGAAACCCCAAGCGAGCAACATTCTTGCAAATGAATGTGGTAATCCTTGCCATTCCAGGGGCCATTTTGAGCCATAATCCAACAGGATTCAACACACATGGGCCTAAGGCACAGGGATAACATAGGGATCTATGAGGGTTTCCGCTCCCCAACACATGTGCAACATGAATTAGCCATTTCCTTCCAGGGTCTGCTGATAATTGAAAACTGAGAATAATTATTTCTGAGGAAAATTGGAGTTGTATGGATTTCATTTTCAGCCTTGGCTGTTGTCAGAGTAGGGGAGGGGAGGGGTAGACAGAGAGGGAATGTAATACAGATACTAAAAAAGAAGGTGAAATCGGGCCGTTTCATTTGTGAAGGGGGTGGTTGCAACTACATGTATATCATCGTACTTTGTCACCTCATACTTAATCAAAAGCTAAGTTAAGGTTTCTCAGCAACTTAGTTAAAATGAAATCTATGTTAGTATGTTTCCATTTCACGCAAAAGCAAATTTCTTCTTTCTTTAAATTCTATGGATTTATTTTGATAATTTGGGATGCATGTAGTTCGAGGTCTGACTGATAATTTTAATAAACCCATTCTGTACAAGACCTGGTGGGTCCTGTATTGCAACATCTAGTAGTAGCGAACAGTAACTAATCTCTCCATCTCCCCAGCTCTCTTTATCTGCAATACATTTCAGTGCTTCTTGGCAAGTCCAAAGACAAGCGACAAGCGGACAGTGGTTATAATGGGATTCAATTCATCGTCTCTGTAACTATTTCATGAGGGTATAAGGCTATAGGCATCATTCTCCCACTGTCCACATAGATCGCTATGGGGGAAGCTACAAATTATCTAATTACGTTAATGGTCATAGATTGCAGTTTCGTTGAGAGGGTCTAGTAACTTTGCACATTTACCAGACACAGTATTCAAGCACTGTGAAAAATTGCAAGTGACGTTAATGCCGGGTCAGGTCTATATAACTCAGCATTCAATTGGACACATGTGTGTCGAATCCCGGATTTTTAATTACTTCTTCTGAAAGGTTGTGGTCATTCAGAACGAGGGTGTTCTGCCTGTTGAGTTTTATGAGTCTATAAAGCTTGGTAAACCATGGGATAGAAATATATCTAAATAACGAGATAGCCGATAGGACTTCAAAGTAAGTAAAAGGGGCCTGATATGATGCATATTTCTGAACAATATCTTTCATTCAAACTTTTATATGTATAACTGGACAAAATTATCTGTATAGATCATTATAAATATAATTATAAAAGATAACCTTGCCAGGCAGCAACAAGCTGGCATAAAAGTGACCACAAATAACAAACTAAAATGAAATATTATCAAAGAATGTCAAAGCTTTGGGCAAAGGAAATGCATAAAAATCATTATTCAGAAGGGGAAAAAAGGTCACTAAAAATAGTGTGAATAATCATAACATTTTTTTTTCTAAATTGACCCCATTAGCGCATACTGTGTAATATCATATGCCCATATCATTTCCTCATAGGATATTAGCACAATGAGGTTTGGCATATTGTAATTTTATTTTATTAACAAAAATCAGCAGTTGCCTGGGATAAATGGATGAGAAACAAACATTTATCTCTACATAACAACTCTAATCATTATCATAATCATAATCATAATCATCATTATCATAATCATTTCCCCAATCCAAATCCTCTGAATTCTGTTTTGCTAGTAGATGAAATGAGTGAAAACCCATCACCTACCCCCCCCCCCCCCCCCTCACCCCCACCCCACCCCAATCTGCATCCAAGGTGGAACTAAACTTACGTTTGTAACTCTCACAAAATGAAATTAAATTGCACTTCTGTCTCCATATTAATTAGAGTCCTAGATTCATGCTTCCTTGCACCCTCCTATGTATGAGTGATTTATAGGCATCACCATGGTCAAGTATGCACTAATACGAACCATTCCTTTTCCCATGAATTTTGATAAATATTAAAAGGAAATTAAGGAAGTTTGATTAAATACAACTTAATTACAAAGCTGCTGAAAAGTCATTAAATCACTCAATCCCAAATAAGTGCAAATAATATATACGCATACAATGATAATTAAGGTAACAATATTTATAAATCACCAGTAAAGTATGAAATTGAGAGACTTTGAACTAAAAGTGAACTATTCTAAAGGTCAACTTATTTTCCCACCAACTTCCTTATCTAACATTTCAGTATATTAATGATCTAATATTTCATCTTTCAATTAGACAAAAATCAAAAGGTCTCAACATTCACTAATCTTTATCATATTTTCCCACACAGTTTTTTTTTATTTGGCCATGTCAATCTTTCAATAGAAAGTTTGTGACGGCTAAATATTAGACAGTTAGACAAACCTATTGATCTATCTTGATCACACATTTACTCAAAATCGGAAACGCATCATCAAAAACAGAAAAACTACAACAAATTCTTTTTCTTTTCTCACACTTGACAAGGCTATATTAAACTTAGTGCATTCCAAATGCTTTCGCAGCAGTAGCTATCTCTTGCTTAGATCTACCACACTTGAGCTCTTTCAAACTAGGAATTGAAGACAGTCAATAAAAGAAAGGTCAAATGGAAAAAGCCTTTCTATAGGATGCTGGGAAATTGAAATAGGAAAATCTCAACCACAGATCTGGACATAAAAACGCCCATTCTTGCGCTTTTTCTCACATAGAATTCCGTAATAGTTCCTGATTTCATAACTTGTTTTTTTTCAAGAAACGTGATTCATTATGGGAAAAGTAGGAAATCATTAATCGGACAAAGCCATCTCTAGAAGACCTTGATGAGACTGTCATACACCACTGCCCAGGAATCTTCAGGAATTGCACATTTTTAAATTTAGCAATGAACATGCAAAGTACTGCAAAATCTCACACTTAATTGCATGTTCAGTGAAGTATTTCAATTGAATAAAATGGGTGGGTAAAACTTCAGACAAGAAACTTTTGACAAAAGATAATTAATTTACAAATTAGAACAGAATATTCAGAACCTTCCCTTGGGCTTGGCATTATGTTCACATAGAAAATGAACCCTGATTGATTCAGGAAAATGAAATATAATATTTCTGGATTGCCTACTTTAGAGCCCAAGCTTTGTAAAATCACTCATATTTTATAAACAGCTAAACATCAACAAAATAATTTGATTTCTTGTCCCCTGTGGAGCATAAATCAGACATTGCCATTTTCAGGTTTCTGATTTCAATTCAGTTAGCATAATATGCCCCATCTAATGACTGCAATTTATGTTCAGCAGATGTAATCCACACAAACCCAACCTCCCGGAAAGGGGGGATAAGTTATGCATGCTAGTGCAAAGTCAAGATCTCAACAAACTTGACAAGTGCTTCAAATATTTTCTCAACATTCTTTATTTTGACAGATTAATTTTGTATTACAAGTCAAATGTATGGCGATTGAGTTATACAGTTAATGTATTTGTTTGTTTGTTTGTTGTTTTTTTTGCAGTGAATACTTTGTAACTCTTTGGAAACAATATGATTTTGGAATAACATGCATTCTCCATAGACCTCACCCCAGAGTATTTAGGAGACGAAACCTGGATGGGTTGAAACAGTTAGAAGAATTCTTCAAAATGGCATGATGAGATAAATAAGAGAAGAAAGTGAGTGAGATATTCCAGTTGCAAGCTTCAGGTCAAATCAATAGGATTAGGAATAGGATTGGTGGGGAGGACCCTCATCAAAAGGAATCAAATAACAAACATGTCTGTGAAACTAAACTGTCAAAACACAGGTTCACGTTCAATTCAACAGAGATTACTAATTTTCTTTTCCAAAGAATGAACTAGATAAAACGCAAAACCAGACAAGTGTGCTGGCGCAAAATGTTGAGTGGAGGCCAGTCGCTGTTTGGATGTCCGCAAAGAATACAGACAACTGAAGTCTGAACTGACATATTCAATTATGCATGCCTGCAAGGGTGGGTTATGAATGAGGCTGGCCATTACCCACCCCTCATAAAGAAGGTGATCACAGACTATAAAATCTATCCATTCCTTTGATTGCATATCCCCATTAAAAAGTGTGTCCTCCCTCTCTAAATCAGAACCATTGGAAGAACAAATTGTTGAGATATTATGATGATATGGTCACTTTATGCAGTTCAGGCTTTCATGACCATGAAATTGTTATAAAACCAACCAAATACACGTTTTTTTATAATCTATCTCTCAATATTCTTTTAATAATGATTACACTTTTGCCCTTGAACCCTCCAAATTAGGAGCCCATACTAAAGAATGTGTATGCAGTGGGCCTATGTAACCTTGCACTAATTATGCACTTTGATATGGGTGCGAACAATTAATGTTATACTTGGACAAATTACCGGCTCATTAGAGGCAGCAGAATTCCATTCATAATAATTGCAGTGGGACAACATTCAAATTAATTTCTCACGACTTTGGCTCAATAGCGTTTGGAGACATGGATCCTGAGAATACAAAACCAGCAACCTTAGTTGTCCAGACCTCAAGTCTACATAGTCGGAGGCATTTGCCCTTCCTTTCAAAAGTAAATGTTATCTTTTCATCAAAATTTCATGCTTCTGTGGTTTTTTACTGTTTCCGCACTTCGCAATGATTTAAAACAAAAAGGATACACAAACCGTGACCAAAATATTGGAGCCGTCTAACTGTACATGGGAAACTGTGTAAAGTGACATTGACCTTGACACTTGAATCTAGCACTGATAGTGGCCTCAGATTGACGGGTTTACAGAAAACTGATCGCAAACTCAGATCTGGCGATTTAAATGGGTATGAAAATTGACACATCCTGAGAATTGAGTGCCTGAAAAGAAGTTGCATTAGCACCAGAATCCTGACTGGCTTAGGAACGAAAGTAATCCTCCAAAACTCAGAGGCAACAAATATTTATGCTACACAGTAATCCATCGAAAAGAAACAAACATTTTAGCTATATATGTAAAAGGTACTAACAACTACAATGTATCTGTGCTGTAAAAGGGGCTTATCATACATGCGTCATTAGACACATTTCCCCAGCCCCCATCAGCAGAGAGATTATGGAACTTTGCATTCATACTGAATCATCCCTTATTCACGCTGATGAAAGATTAAAAGCGTTGAGAAGAAATGCTCAAGGCTGTTTTGTGAATTTAAAAGAAAGTCCCCTTTTTATGAATTATACATGTGTCTGGATAAATTGAAGTTTTAATCTAGTCCAGGACATACTTTGACAGAAGCAGAAGTACAAATTTGGAAAGATAAATAAACTAATGATTACTTGTTGGGGATAAATACAAGCTTTAATCTGAATCTTGAAGGATTCTAGCTTTAAAAAGTAAATAAAAAGGAAAAGGAAATGAAAACATAAAAGAAAATCTATTGAACGAAAAGAAGAAAAACATTTCTGTAATTCCCATTTGCGTTTTTAATCCAGTGTTGTAATCTGCTGTATATCCCTGTATTCAACTCGTGTCACGTTTTCTATGGCACGACTTAGTTCCCAGTGGACATGTATCATAGATGCCCTTCAAGAGTAATGGTTATCTCACAAGAAATAAGAGACACGACGGGATTGGAGTTCCTTAACCCTTTTAGGAAGGATTCCTTTTGGCGTAACACACCTCCATAGACCTTAGCCACAGTAGTTTCAGGACCAATCCTGAATAGATTATACAAGCGACCTATTTCTTGATTGCAATTTATAAACAAAATGATGATAACAATTTAGACCCGATTGCTCAATGTATTGTTAACAAAGGTATTTTCTGTATTCTGAAACAAAAGAAACAAAATTAAAATTTTAACAAAAATGTCATGTTCCATAGGTGTTTAGAAGCAGCAATTTACTTAAAATCCATTAGAACTCTGTTTTAAATCTGAAATCAAACTGGACCTCTACAGGACACAAAGTACAGGTCATCCATTCCCTACCACACCTCATAACTGATTTTGTCCTTTTCTCTTTCCATTCTCCATGTCCTATAATAAAAGCCAGAGTAAGAGGATAGAGTGCGTTAGTGGCGGCACTTCAAACGCTAAGACTGATCCACCAATCTGGCATTTAACCTACCAAGCTGCCGCTGGCCATTTGGACCATACCCATCACACAGACACACTCACAGACACAACCAACGTTACCAAGGCTTCATTGTACTGTGCAGTATCGGTCATTTCAATACAATTTGTTGCCGTCCGCACGTCCTGCTAGTTATTCAATTAGCGTCTTCTTCCCTTTCTAGTTCTACTGTCTCTTCCCATCTTTTCCCTCCCTCCCTCCCTCTCTTTCTAATTTATTTTAAAGCCAAATTATATCAACTTTAAAAAAAAAATAGTGATGAGCATCCAGTGCTCCATACAGACATGGGCATATTTAACCATGGTCTGATCTAAACCACCTTTATGCTTTTCAGTCTATCATCCTCCTTTTTCATAATTCTCCCAGAAAATGTTGGTAAATGATATCCTGTAAGATCATCTCACACCTGGTTCCATGAGTCTTCAAGGAGCAATGAAGCAATTGCTCAAATATGGGCTAATATTATTGGCCTCACACCCAAGGCTGATATACACATAAATCTTCTTGGGGCACAAAACTGGCAATGAATTCATTTCACAAGAGAATATATAGAAAGAAACAAAACATGTGATGGATGAGCCACACATTTTAACACATGCTGTTTTTAATAATTAATACATGTACCCTAGCCTAGTTTCCAGGCTGCAGAAATTGTGTTTTGTCAATGGAGCACAATGTATCAATGGCAGCAATAATTGGGAAAATAAACTAAACAGTTTGGGCACTTTTGGGATTGGGACAATTTGTATTAACTCTGTCTGTAATCTTACTTGTAGAATATGAACAGTATAGATAAAATAAACATACACACAGGAGACCACAAAATAATATCTTAGTTACTTCATGGAGGGGGTGGGTGTCGTGCAAAGTTCCATATTAATATGTTCAAATACAGGGAATACATAATAGAACGGATATTATATTTTAAAATCTTAGAATCAATTAAGAGGCGATTGATAAATGAAATGAATTTCCCTTCATCAAAATTCTGAATTTGCAGACAAAGTAGCAGACGAAGTGGGTGTAGACCCCCACATTGCACCTTGTCATAGTCATACAATGTACTTGTAACATGAAGGCACCAGCCAGCACTGCTTTCTGGGAAACTCCATGTCCACAGGGGCTAGCAGGGTATCAACTACATACACACAACAACCCTTGTATTACATTGCTATTAAACGGTTTATTATTTATATCCCTCCCGGTACGTAGGTGTTGACAATCAAGTTATAAACATATTTTGCAGAAATCATACATTCTACAGATTTTGAAGAGAAAAATATTCACACAATCAAACAAGACAAATATATCATAGCCTTATATTTCCTTTTTCACTTTTTCAGCTTTAGATACTACAAGAAAAGACATTTCCGAAAGTGTGTATAGTATTTTCAAAATAGGATTCATTGTAAAGTATCTGCTAAATACAAGTTGTATTGTTAGACAGAACTATTTGAAGAGGAAAATGTTACAAAAAGGCAAGTAACTTTTAGCAAAAGAACAAATTGATCAATACAACAAAGAATGTATCACCATGCACAACATGTCCTTAAATATCATAATGCAATACTTTTTTCACAGAGTTACAAGTAAATGATTAATCTGGGTTCTAAATTGAAGAATGCACGCAGCCGTGTAGTATGACAAGGACTCCATTACGTTCAGTGTCACATTGGAACAGTCAGGCCCATTGTCAAGCACTCGGCAAGCTGTGGGGATTGGGTGACTCAAGGAGGGTCTGGAGCTAGCAGGGACTTGAACTAACAAACGGACTAAATAGAGAGCTTAGACTTGAACTAACAAATGTCTTGGACTAACTAACTAATGTACTTGCCAAGCTGTGGGGATTGGGTGACTCAAGGAGAGTCTGGAGCTAGCAGGGACTTGAACTAACAAACGGACAGCATGGAGAGAGCTAAGACTTCAACTAACAAACGAACAAACGTCTTGGACTAACTAACTAATGAGCAAAGTTGGCTGACTGCTGTGAAGAGGGATTAGCGGGAATTTATTAGCCAAGTGACTCAACAGGGTGTCAAACAAACTGACTTTGTAGAGGGCCATTCTGCAATGCCAAGCAATGCCAAGTTGGCCCGCTGTTGGTACATATAATTCAAAGTTCCACTCAAAGATTTGGCGGCAGGCATTTAAAGTAATTATAACGGCCTTTGTAGGATATCTACTCCTCAAAAAAAGGTTGGCCTGTCGCTGATACATGTATGTAAAATCAAAGTTCTAATGAGTTTTGGGGGCAGGCATTCATGGTAATATGAAGAGTCTCTAACGTTACACATCTCACAAAAGTTTTTTCCTGGTGAATAATTCAACGTTACACTGCTTTTTGCAGGACACATATTCAGTAATTCTACCTGCCTTTGGAGGTTCACTGATTCTTTAACAAGGTTGGCTTGAAAGTTGTAACATGTACAATAATTCAATGTTCCACTGCTTTTGGCACCATATATTATTTTGAGAAGTTTCTGATCCTTAAAAAAGGCTGGTCGTGATTTTAATACAAGTAATTCAAAGTCCACTACAATGTGCTTTTGGCATTTTCCTATAATTATATTCCCATAGTTACTTATAACTCCTAATATTTTCTAGTCTAGGTGCTTTGGCACATATAAAATATGTTGTTGATGCTGCAGGTTTTCATTAAAAGCCCTTTGTGTGGTCTGCAGTTTATTAGTAATATTTTTGATGTAATTCAAGGTTTGTTTACCATCAATTGTACACTGAGCAAATATGAGCTAAACAGCTGTTTTCAAAAATGTGTTAATAACACTATTAACTACATCACGCCTGTTATCATCAATTTATACATTCTAGTTTTGAATCTCAAGTTACAGCATGGCTGAAATTAAAGCTTATTTTAGCTTTGATAGGGAGAATTTGGCACTCAGCTGAACATGAACATGAATCAAACCGCATTCATCATTAACCATTGCCTATGGGAGCCTGGTGAGCACTCTGTTAACTCTTTGGGGAGTGCAAAATCTAGTAGGGAACAGGTTAACCCATTGCCTATGGGGAGCCTGATGGGCCCTGTATTAACTCTTTAAGGATTGCAGACTTTAGTAGGGAACAGGTTAAATGGGTACACCATCAGACGGAGTAGAGAGTTTGCATCTACATAGATCTGAGCATTAATTACATCCTCTCATAAGCACAAATATGTCTAGATTTGATGGGTTTTTAAAGCGCCTCAACAATATTTTTAAATCAGGACTACAAGAATTTTAAAATGCAAACTTGTCTTTAATTCTTTTCAATGCATCGATTTTTAAAATACAGACAGTCTTCACTAGCATATGAACATACATTTTTTGCCAGACATACATTATCCAAAAGTGTGTTTATGCATGCATGAATTTTGCAGAATTATGGTACATGTCTCAAATTCAACATCTGTGATTTATTTTGTAGCATCAAGAAGTTACTATAGTTAGGAAGATGGGACCATTAGGCACAAATGAAATGAGTTATGATGACATGATAAATTTGCTTTGCTGAGACATGATCCAGGCATAATTGGTTGCAGCTAACATTTTCCACCTTATATTCCCCAGTCTTCATAAATCATGTCTAGAGAAATGACATTAATGTGATATTTTGCAATATATAATCCTGCATGCCCTTTCTCTCCTTTTCTGCCCTCCCCTCTCTCCCCCCTTTCCCACTCTCTCATTTTAGAATATAGGGGTTTATTTGATAATATATTCTCACTTTTATTTCCACTGTGCAACTGCAACTTTAATCATATATGCTAACCCACCCTCTTCAGAAATTATTCTTTTCCTTGATATATCAACATGACCTTCAAATGTAACATAAGGATTCATTTTTCATGAAACTTATATATTTCATATCTGCATGTCTTATACAGGGTGTCATTGTACAGCACTGAATGTGCGTACTATGTATTTTTAATAGAAACAGATAAATGAATATAAATACATAATTTATAAGGAGAAAAAATCAAAAGTATCTTGACACATAAAGAAACAAAGGAATCATGGAATTAAAAGAATAAATAAGGATTACCAACATTTGTCTACATTTTACTGTGTGGGAAAGCTTACTTGAGAGACAAAAGAAGGGAAATAGCTTTAGTCATAGGTTAGAGAAATATAACCCACATTTGAACTCTCACTGTGTTAACTCTAGATATTTTGAAAGAGACCGCCAGTTTAAAAAAATTGTCCAAACTTAAGACCCAGACCACCCAAAGATGGCAAAGCTAACATGAAATTGTTCATTTCCCCTCTTCACAACAGCGGGTGTTGGTTTCTAATGTGCTGCCTTTTGGAAATACTCTACCAGACAATGGGCAAAACGGCTCAAAACCTACAAGATTCCTTTTCATCTAAATACCAAATCCAAACTGGTCTAAACTGAGAAAAAAAACATACTGCTAACTGATGAGAATTTTAATTGATAAATACAGTACAGCGATAATTCATGCACCTATTTCTTTAGAGAAATACTATTAATTCAGATATATTCATATTCACAACTTTGTGTCATTTGAAATGCAAATTACAGATACACAATCTTTACATAATATAAGACCAACAAATACTAATTTCCCTTGAATACATATGATACAAAAAGTTGTGATTTCACAACAAATTACTTTCACTTAGTTGTACAATATGCTTCATCATATGATCTGCCAGGCCAATTAAATGTCATTTTAAGTAAACAAAATAAAGTGAAGAAATCAGAAATGGGTCCCACTTACTAATACTATACAAATAGACAAATGGTAACATTTCTACCCATGGTCCAAACATAAGTTGTGTTTCTAAATATTCAACAAATCTTTTGTATTCAAGGAATGCCCTGGTCTAGAGGATCAGAAATAAGATGGGTGATAGGGAATATAAAACATTTGAAGAAAACTTATTTGGAAGAAGAATTAGTTGTACACAGTGATAACATTGGTTTTGTGCTGGATTTACAGCCAAAACAAACAAATTGTGAATGTTCTATGATAACAAACTTTTCTGTAATATTTGGTTGGACACAGTTTCAACATTGTGCTAGATTTACAGCAAAGCCAAACAATTTGTGAATGTTCTTAAACAAAAAAACTCTGGTGGAAGAAGATTTGTTTGGCTGCTCAGTATCAACATAATGGGAGATTTATACCAAGGCAAACAATTTGTGAATGTTCTTGAGTGCTGGAAGGGTATGTGCCCAAGCCAGTGTTGGCGGGAAATAAATCAAAGAAATAGTCTGTGTGAAAATTAGTAGGATTATTTTGGTTGCAGCTATGTGTATCTCACTTTTAATTTGGCAAGACAGAATATATGGCTTCTCAAAGAAAATAATATTTATTTGATTACAGTTCAGAAGATTTCAACATAGTTGATGGGTTTTGATGATATATAGCCATTTTACACCTGTTTAATAGAAAAAGAAATCTTAGCAAAAATCGAAAAAGGGTGAAAAAAAAGTTAACAATTGATAAACGATTTAGATTTTAAATATATTACAATACATCTTTTAACAGTTTATATTCCAGAACTCACCATCGAATGTGTACTTGTGAAAAAGTGGGTTATCGCATTTCTCCTTGGCCATGTCTCCGTGCATCCCAGAGGCACAAGTTCTTTCTGCGACAATGACCAACAGGAACAGTATTAATCCAAAGTATTGCGCCATGTTTGGTGATGTCCTAGTCATTCTAGATGTCCTTTCATAAAGAAATGGCAATAGTACAAAAAAAAGGTGGCAGTAAATTACTGACAAACTCCTGTATGGAAAACCAAGAAAATGCGTCTGCAGAACTTATAAGGCAATACGAGCGTTGATGTTGTCCACATGTATTATCTATAGTGTGGTTTTGCGAATGATGCCAACAACTTAGCCCGATGTAAATGGAACTGTCAGCGGGAATGAGTAATGGTATTAGATTCCAGAAAGTACAGAGATATGTTCCTCTGCGTTGTAGTCTCCCGTCTCGTCTCGTCAAACTGAGTTGCACGTGAGGACAGGAAGAGGGATGAGTTGGCAGCTTGTTCCCGCGGGAACGATCCTTTAGTTTTCGCTGCAAAACGAACAAAACAAAACAAAAAGATCTTCTGTTCCGGATAAAATACCAGGTTTTTCTGTGGACAGGATTCACAGGAAAGAGCGTTTTTTCCTTCTCCAACTGATATTCAATACTGTACTCATGTAGTTCTTCTTTCTCTATTCAAATCAGCCTGTGTCCCTCACGTCATGAGATATCTTGCAGTCTCTGATGTATGCAGGGTTTAGTTTCCAAAAGTGCAAGGTAACTGCAGTAATTCAAGAGCACAGGAAAATAGACAATCTGACTTCAGAAAAAATTCTGAATTTAATAATCCAAAGAGGTATATGAAAATGATTTGAAATCCAGGTAACGTGCTATGTGGTATGCAGTGAAGCTGGATTCCAGATTCAGAGATAAGATCCAATGATCCTGTCAGAGATCGGGATCTTAATTTCCGCCCGTCTTCAGATCTGAAGTGCTTCCGAAAACTCGATGTTTATATACCAGACTTTACATCCAGGTACATCTGCAGCTCAGGTGTATATCCAAATAACAGGTACAAAATGCCTTACGAATCCCGGTTCATTCTGTCCCTGCTCGTACCCAGGCGTGCACTTCTGCTGAGAGCTCGCAGAGCAGACGTGAATTATGCTAGCGATATAAATCCACTAGAGGTACCGGTAAGGCAGCATGTGTACCTCAGCTCACTACCTTCATATTAGAACTGTGCAATATAGCGTGTTAGCACTTTGCGCTATTGTTGTATTACAGAGGGGGTAGTTCCATACCATACAATCTACACGCTTTGCTGCACAAAGTTATAACATGTACGAGCCAAAGCCAACACACGCACAAACTACCAATGCACTTTACGAGCATAGCACACACACACACACATACACGCACACAGCGTCGCACTCACGCAGATAAGACGTAGTAGAATTGACCTATGTTTATAGAATGGAGCACTAGCATTGGTCAGTTGTTCTGCCCAATGGATGACTTAGTATGTTAATAAGGTTGGGTGACTGGAGGGTAAGCTGAGTGTTGATTGGCCACAAGTGAAGCATGCATTATGACATCAGAGCTATTCTCCCTTGGGGCTGTTCTATTCTAAATCACAGGGGTGACATGATCATCAATGAGACATCAAACATATATTTATTTTCTAATTGACAATGTTTCCTTCACTTGCAAGACTAAAATTATAATTTCATTACAAACATTATGAATTTTCTTCAAAAACTTTGTAACAAAATCTTGAATTTAAAAATGTCAATTTGTTCAGTCATGTACATGTAGGAGATTGGTTTAACCTAGTTTTAAAATGTCACCTGAAATTACCAAGATACATTTATAAATGGTAATAGGTTTGTCATCATACCAATTGAACTACATAGTGTAAATGCCAATCTGAACCCCATAATGACTTTGCAGTCTTTGCTATCAAATATATTTCCATAAAACTCATGACTATTCTCCTTTTGGCTCATACATCATTCTCTCCTGGTATCACATTTATTACTTCAAAATAGCATCATATAAATGAAGAGTTCATTTCCAAAAAAGGTTAGGTCCACTTTTGTAAGTTTTGAGAAAAAGAGGGTTTTTTATTTCTCATAGTTGAGAGCAATGTTGAGAGGATATACAATTCTATTACATGAAAGAGCATCGTAATAGGATTGTAAAATAACTCTTTAAAAAAATCCCAGTATCTTCTGTTTGTTTTTTTTTCTTTCCTTTTTTTGTGTGGACCTAACCTTTTTTGGAAACAAACTGTGTTGGACCTAGCCTCTTTTTTTTTTTAATGAATTTTCTTTGTAAATGTTTACAACTTTCCAGAATGAGTTTCAGTTTTATGTTAGCTTTACTGGATAGAGCTGCTCATAATCTATAAATCAAGCTTTAAAAATGAATTTTGATGGAAAATGGACCTAACCTCTTTTGGAAAGAGCTCTTCAAATATAGGTCCATGTTCAAATTTTCCATCCTGAAATATCAAAATTATTATCAACTTGAATGCTGATACACTACAATGTTGATAAAACAGAATGTTTTAATTTTTCAAACTTTCATTGACAAAATAATACAGGTCTGAAAAAGGGAATGGATGGGGAAAAGGAGTAGTCAAGTTCAATCTCAAGTTTGTTTTCAGTTGAATTGGATCTTATAGCTACGCAGGCAAAATTCTTTAAAAATACAGCTAAACATTGCCATCTCGATCTCAGGTGAGAAAACAATAAACCCATGGAACCAAACTTTGAACTTGTACAATGTTTACTGTAATGGATGCTATCTCAAACATTGATATAAGAGTTTAAAGGGTTTTAATTTGGTTTTACTTTCTTCCTGCAGGTCAATTATTGACTGGTGTGTTTAACTGCCAGTGGCCTAGCTAGGGTTTTCCAGTAGAGGGCACCGGGGGGGGGGGGGGGGGGGGGGGGGGCTTGCATTACATGAGGGGGCTCAGATAATCAGCAGACAACAAAACAAAAACAGATCTTCTCCAGTTTGGGTGACCCAAATTATTTATATTCACCTTAACAAATTAAAGTGGTTCCAATGTAGAAGAAATATGTTGAACTCTGTAAATGTTTTCAATTGAAGAGATCAAAGTAGCACTTTAGATAATTAATTGTAAATTTGTCATGTTTGCTATGTACAATGTTAAAAAGTTAACGTCTGTTAACAAATATACCCCGAGACCTCCGGATTGCTAGACTGGTGTTCAACCATCGAGTCACAAAGACCCTTAAATGGGGGATGTTCGCATGAAACCCTTCTTTATTGCTTTTTGCTAATTTTCATTTATTTAAAATAAAATATTAACAGTATTCCTAATGAGCCAATTAAATGAAGGTGGAAATATGTTTAAACAATATTATAAACAAGTTATCAAGTTTATAATTCATTATCGATTCTCTTATTGTATATTTCTGATCTTTAATACAAATTATATACTTTGACAATAATGCAGTTATATATCATGTGTCCTGCATTTTGTTGCCAAACATAATGGGAAGCGAAGAAAGAATAAAGAGCAATCATATAGATTTTCACCTAAATCTCTTCACAATAAAATTGGCAACAATGGTTCAGAAAGAGAATTAGTGGCCCAGAACCAGAGGCAGCGAGTTCTTTCTGAATAATAAGGTTTAACTCTTTCTTTGCCAGAATCGAACCCCTGAGCCATGGAATGGAAGACATGTTTTGATTTCTCTGTAAAAAATAAACTTACCCTGAACTTATTTTTGTATATCAGTATCAATATGTGTACATTAAAAAAAAAAAGGATGAAGAGGTTTAATTGGAACTACCAGAACAGTAGTCAGCAGCATAGAATAATTAACTTTTGATACAAATTCCAAAATCCAACATGTATGCTCTTTGGCATGTAAAGCACACAAGCAAAGCCCTCAAAGGGTTAACCGATTGATGACTGAACTCTAGTTATCTTTGGACTTGAGCCCATTGAAATCAAATACTGTAAAAAAAAAATAGTTGAAAACTTATGAGAATAAAGAAAATCTGTTTGAATGTTTCTGGCACAGATTTGGATATCAACTGTCAAGGAAATCTTGAGAAATTGGCTCCAACAATAGGAGAAGAACATCTCTCATCTTCCAAAGGATATACCTTGGGCACTATTGAGTACCTAACTTTCAATTGTCCTGACTCCAGCAATTTCAGAGGTATCCTCTAGCACTGTAAGTATTGTTGTTTATTGAATAGTAACAGAATATGTGGCTTTTATGAAAGCATTGGATATTCTATCCCTTGAAATACAAATGAGGGAATGTTTTCTTTTCCATTCAACATGTCATTTTCCACTGAATATAGTATTTCTTCCCAAACAATCATTGCTACTTCTTAAGAAACAAAGAAAAGTAAATATTTCACATCCATCGATTGATTCCTGTTTGAGGTATGCTTTCAATCCCATAAACTAACAATCTATCAGAACTTTCCTATCAAAACTAGTATGTGATAGCTAATCAATTGGTTTCAAATGTGCAATTTTATGTGAGTAGTTTCTTGACAATATGTTTACAGTGTACCTCTTTGTGATTGTAGTTCTAAATCAATCATGGACCATTTTGTATTAGTGCATTTAATTATACTAGTAATGCCTTTCTCTCTTTTCTCTATCTCACTCTCATTTCTTCTCAAGCTGTATGTTTCCCTGGGCATGCTGGGTAAAACGCAGTGGCATTTGTAGCCAGCAGCTTCTCCAAACACTCTTCCATTTATCCCTCATCCCCGTAATTGAGGGCCCAGGAATTCTATCCCCTCAAATATATTGTGACATAAGCTGTTTGTTTTTCTCCCTGTCAACCGCAAAATGGTTTTTCATCCAGGATGGACTGGCGGACAAGAGAGGAGAAAGATGAGCCCGCGGAGAAAATAGGAGCGAGGGTTCTCTTTGGACGCTACCCATCCAGCGATTTATTCACCTACTTCTTTGCTTGTTCGCACAGCCACGCTTAGGGGTAGGGTTATCAAGTGCCTGAGCCCCGGGTAGGCTGGCACGATCGATTACAAAGGCTAGGTATTGAACTCGGGGAGACAATATTTGACGAGTGCCAGACATGCTACGCTACGGTGGATTATGGTGAAATGCACGAAATGGGGATTTGGGTTCGGTTGTGACTTGATTGCCTGCCCTGCTATTCCTCTGCCAGTGTAAAGCACTGAACAGACTAGCTCTCTTCAACTTATTCTGAACAAATAGGACAGAGAGAGAGAGAGGAGATGGAGAGCAAAGGGTTGGAAAATGGTCACAGGAATTAGATATGAATTTATTGACAAGTATTTAAATTACAGAAAATACACATGGGAAAGCTTTAAAATTCGCTTTAAATAGTAGGTTTCATAATGTAACCAGTCACTGACTAGGAGTCAAATTTGGATAATGATAATTTATGATACTTTACATTTGCAGTCACATTTATAAATTACTTACTTCTAAGCTCTAATATCAAAGCAAATTTACACCAAATTGGCAGGCTACAGAATGGGAATTGATGATATCAGGGAAGAGATATTCAAATATTAACAAGTATTAACTAAGGATAAAAAAATATTATAAAAGAAAACAGAATAATTTCAGTGGGATCATGGAATTTATATGGAGCTCCCCAATGAAATCCATGGTTGGATCATAGACCTTCCACACTTGGTGGGTCTATTGTTGGATCATAGACCTTCCACACTTGGTGGGTCTATGGTTGGATCATAGACCTTCCACACTTGGTGGGTCTATGGTTGGATCATAGACCTTCCACACTTGGTGGGTCTATGGTTGGATCATAGACCTTCCACACTTGGTGGGTCTATGGTTGGATCATAGACCTTCCACACTTGGTGGGTCTATGGTTGGATCATAGACCTTCCACACTTGGTGGGTCTATGGTTGGATCATAGACCTTCCACACTTGGTGGGTCTATGGTTGGATCATAGACCTTCCACACTCGGTGGGTCTATGGTTGGATCATAGACCTTCCACACTTGGTGGGTCTATGGTTGGATCATAGACCTTCCACACTTGGTGGGTCTATGGTTGGATCATAGACCTTCCACACTCGGTGGGTCTATGGTTGAATCATAGACCTTCCACACTTGGTGGGTCTATGGTTGAATCATAGACCTTCCACACTTGGTGGGTCTATGGTTGGATCATAGACCTTCCACACTTGGTGGGTCTATGGTTGAATCATAGACCTTCCACACTTGGTGGGTCTATGGTTGGATCATAGACCTTCCACACTTGGTGGGTCTTTGGTTGGATCATAGACCTTCCACACTTGGTGGGTCTATGGTTGGAGCATAGACCTTCCACACTTGATGGGTCTATGGTTGGATCATAGACCTTCCACACTTGGTGGGTCTATGGTTGGATCCTAGACCTTCCACACTCGGTGGGTCTATGGTTGGATCATAGACCTTCCACACTTGGTGGGTCTATGGTTGGATCTTAGACCTTCCACACTTGGTGGGTCTATGGTTGGATCCTAGACCTTCCACACTCGGTGGGTCTATGGTTGGATCATAGACCTTCCACACTTGGTGGGTCTATGGTTGGATGGATAAGCAAAGGCAAAGCACATCAGTACTGATGTTGATGTGATTTGAATGGTGAACTATACCATTCATGTAATACATACAGAGACACAAGCTCCCTAATTGTGTGGTAACTGGAATATCCAGGACCTGCAATCAGACCCACCCAAGCCCTCCAGATATCACCATTTCAAAATATTCCACCACTACAAGCATGGATGTTACAAGCCAGGCATGGTGAAACAAAAGCATTTAAGAACTGTTTAACACGTAACCGAGCCATCCGATAAGAACACCCAGCAGCAAATCTCTCAGCCGGTCATTGACACATGTACATGGTGAATTGAAGAGGTAAGAAGGGTGCTCATGTGGTGTCTAGCTTTGTTCTTACGTGCTTGCTTTCCTCTTTTCTATTCCCTTTTTAGCTTCTGTTTTTCTTGTTTTTTCTTATCATCAATTTAAACTCCTGGAATAACAGTTCAGTTTACTTAGGTGTGCAATTACACCAAGTGATTGTTTTCTTCGTGTAATCAAAGTATAAAATGTCTTACCTTTTTAACAAAGAGTTAGGAAGCCTTCTAGCTTGTCTTTGGGCAGCTAAGTAGTATTCTTAACCCTATCAATACTTGGGTATTTACAGACATGTACAGAGTGTGATACTCAAACGGATGGTTGTGGCTAAGAAGAAACAGACTTTACATATTAAAGACACTCGTTTTAATACATCCCAGCTATGTTGTTTTGGAGACTAGTCCTGGATGGGTTAAAATAATGGAGAGAGACGTTTCACAAAATGGAAGCACCAAGATTATAAATTTACTTGTAGGTTATTAACAATCAGACATTTATGGGAAACTGTTATGATTTGAATTAGCTCTGTATTATCTCTATAGGGCTGCAGAATCCAGAAGGGAAAAGGGTTTTACTATCATGAAAAGTGCAATATCTAAGAAGGAATCTGTTAAAATGCCAAACAAAATAGTTTTAATCTTCCTGAACTGGCTAGCTAAATGGGTTCATATCTCAGCCAGACTACAGTGACCCCAGACCATTAGGACAGGTCAAGTTTAAACAAGCCGAACTATCAGGTAAACTGTGAGGAAAATATTGCCAAGGGAGCGGGACAGTTTCACTTGAGGCCTCTTCCGTTGCTAGGCTAGCTCCGACCAATTACAGGGGATGAAATACAGGGATGATGACAGATCCTATCGCATCCTTGACTTGAGGTCGGGTGAAGAAAAGCGAGATGGAAGGATGGAGAGAACGTGTGTAGCTTTTCTGACCAAGTGTTATGACTACATCTGAGAACGTCGAACGACACTCTACTCGTCTGTAGCTTGAATTTATTTTACATTTATAAACTGAACCACACCTCAAATTCAAAACACATTTAAACAGTAATTTCAATTCGATCAACATACTAAGGGGAATGTCTATTATTACAAGCCATGGCTTTCACAGCTTTTCCCCTGAAGCATAATCAAATACACATTTGTAATCTAATAATTGATCAACTAATTTATCAATTTAACCACAATCCAAATTCAGAATAACATTAAAAGAGTAATTTGTATTTGATCAAAATACAATTAACCCTCTCCATAATCATCATCACACTATTAACCATTAATCCGAAATAGTTTTCAAGAGATCAACACATTTCTATTTAAACCCCCATCCTACACTCAGGTACACTTTTAAACATAAGAAATATATGCTTAACATATTTTAAGCAACAGCCAGAATAAAAAACTTGGGGGATGGGGGCAAAGAGAGGCCAAGTTTTGACAACTGGGGCATGCATGTGCCATTTTTTTTTTTTTTTTTTTTTAAATATAAATTCATAAGTGAACAATAGCCCTCAAGAGCATCTTAAGAGCTCTTAAGGGCCAATCAATTGGTTCACAGCAGCTCAAACGAAATGAATATTTAATAAAGAATTATAAAGAATAATTAAAATAGAATAACAAATATAATCTAGTTAGACAAGAGGTATTCATGTGCACGGCCTTTGAAGGATTGGAGACCCACATTCGTAATATTGCCAACAACATGGTCAGGGAGAGAATTCCATATTCGGACAGCACAGTGGATAAAGCTTCTGTCCAAGGAGTATGTCCTAGCTTCAGGGGTAGTGACTGCGTGGTCGGGCATGGATGAACTTAACCGAGTCACGCGCCGTCTTTCCAACGGAGGGGGGAGCAAGTTGGCCATATCTTGAGGGCAGGTTGGATGTTATTCTCACTACAGGTAACCCAACATGGAGTAAGATTCCCTACTATACCCACAAGCGGTAGCCCCATAGTCCAGGGGTGCTCTATACCCTACTGTTTAGCAAAGTCCTTCAAACTTTTCAAAAAATAATCTCAATCATTTTTCTAGAGTTCAATGTTTTCTTTACTTTTCTTATAATAAACCCTGACTCTTGCAATTTACCCAAATCAGCTTATTTCTTCTAAATATCTGGAATATTTCACATACATCTGGTCTTTTTAATTGCTGCAGCAAGGCATTTTCCTATGTTTTTGGCGAGGTCAATAAACCCTTTTTCAACCTTCTCTAAAGTTCTAAGCATGCAAGACCTGGATAAACAAGTCTTGAAGTCATTCATGGTCATTAATGCTCTCACCCCACCTTGTATTACAACACCACATATCTTTCATGTCTCCAGGACTCAGGAGGCACCCTTTTCAACCTCCTGATTCTTATCAAGTAGGAGAAGACATTCATGTCATATAGGATTGACATCAATGTTGTTCTTTATGGTAGTCAGGAGCAAAGTGTAAGAATTTATTAAGAATGTTTCAGAGTAAAATGTGTGTGTGTATTTTGTTAGGGGTATCTAGAATTCCTTGAGGTAAAATAGAAAGAAAGATTATTGGAGTGTTTAAATGTAGGTGGATACATTACAATCTAAGTTTCTAATATTAAAGTGTAATTTTAAAACCCTGCCTTATTCCACTAAATTTCAAACAAACAGACCCATCTAGAAAGAAGATAATTTCAGCCAAAAGGCTGATACTATCTCCACACCATATTCCATTCCACATCCTTAGAATATGATTCATCAACAAATCTAGCCTTCACCCTGCATCACATGAAAGAAAAAAATGAAAACATCATTTTTTGAAAACTGCTTATCTGCTTTAAAATTGACATGGGCTATATAAGTAGCCATCATTAACATTCATTATTGTTTTATATTATGATTTTGACTTCTAAAAGTAATACCTTTCTTTTCTGCAAAATGTATACATGTCTAAACCTACCCATCATATCCCACTGTACAAAGACAGTTCATCATCCTAAATAGGGCCCACCTTTATAACACCAATTCCAATCTTAACCACAGCAAAATTGACTTTCCATGCAATTTACTGACAAAATTGATCCCCACCCCATCTCTCTCTTCTTCTCATAGACACTCCATCATTTCCAAAATGCTTCATCTTCTTTGACCAAATTTTGACCCTTTTTTAGCTGAAACTGACTTTCCAATAAATTAACATCTACTACACCCCATCCCTGACTGCTACTCAAAGACAATTCTTCATAATAAACAAAATGGGGTCATCTTTATATCACCCAATTTGTGACACTCTTACCCTTTTCAAATCTGGAATTAAAAGTTATGGGTTAGGGCGGTAAGGCTGTTCTTCCTTTATAGTCACTGGAGTAGCCATAAACAGACAAACAGAGGGGGCATAATGGACATAAAATGGGGGGCATGATAAGGGGCATGCATAAAGGGGGTGGTGGCATATAGTGTGAAATGGGAGCATACATGCCAGTGATGTAAATAAAGGGGGCATAAAAGGCTGTGAAATGAGGGAATACTTAGGAGAGAACATAGGGGGCAACATGGGGGGCATAATAGGTGCAAAATGGGGGGGGGGGCATTCTTAGAGATGTAAACATAAATAGTAGGTGTGAAATAGGAGTCATTCATTGGAGGTACACACAGAGCCATAGACTAAAACTTCAAGCACTACATCACATCATTCAGTGTGAATTAGCACTATTGCAGTGAAGTATTTGGCACTGTATTGGTTAATCACAAGTGACAATTCCATGGCCATGCCTTGTCACTCTGCTTGTATACACTTTCAATGACAAAGTTGACAGTCTTGTCCAAACTTTGTGCTTTATTTATGGATAATAAATAGAGGGGTAGGAATACCAAGAGGGGTCAGAGACATTACCCTACTGACCTCTGGGTTACTGTCTTAGGAACAAGGTCATCCATGAGGATCTTCAAATAAGGAGTTTATTTCAAAATAAGGATTATGATTGTCACAGTAATGAGGCCAACAATTGGGACACTCAATTTTCAAAAAAATACATATACTAGCAAGTATAGGCATACTCAGAAATGTCTTCACAGAGTGAAAATACTGGTTATATCAGATAAGGGCCCCATTGCAGAAAGAGTTGCCATCTGTTGTAAAGTTTCAATTAATTACAAGTCAGATCATGTGACTAAATGCGCAAATCTTATTGGTTCAAATGTGCATATTTTCTAACTTGCAATCAATTGCAAATCTTTCTGCGATGGACTTCCTTCTTTTTTTTAAAGGGGTGTTACCCTTTTTAAAAGTCCTCATCATTTAACTAGATGGGTATGATCTAATCTTGGAAAGGTCTCCCAAAAGTGGTAACGTGTAGGAGTAAATGAAGCAGCAGAGGAAATTGTAATTAGGGCTCATTAATTTAGCTTTTTTTATGAGTTTGACTAATTAATTACCCTATGTCAAGATAAACCTACGTAAGGTTAAGTAAACTAGGGCAATGCTTAAACTGTCATTAATCTGTTGCTAAACGAGGACATGGAACAGTTTTGGAAGCAAGTTTACTATTTAAATCTAGTTGTAAATAACTTGCCCTTATGCAATAATTCTTAAAATAATATCAGAAGTGACATTATCAGATAGTTTATTATAGTATATGACCATTTATAAAAATTGGTTTAATTCTCTTTTCAAAATTAATGACAAGCCTTGAAATGATTACATGACTATCAGTCTTTGGAAGTGTTGTGGTATATTGGTTCATTGGTTGGGGCCTCCAACTTTCAACTGATAAGAGGATCATGGGTTCAATTCCCAACCACAGCATGTGTCTCCTTCAGCAAGGCATCTCATCTACATTTGCTGCTCTCAACCCAGGTGTAGTAGACAGGAACCTGACAGGAATGTATTCCGTCTTTGAAATGCTTGATGTGCTTTATCAATGCAGGTTGGGTAAAGCCAGGTAACGATTCATTTAAAACATAGTGCTATTATATGATTAATACTAATGGCTGCTAATAGCATGATTATTCTTTGGTATTTTCCTCATTAGCTACCTTTTAATGTTCATGGTGAAGGTCTGGTTCAATGCCTGCAAATTGAATAATTCAGCCTTCACATTCAGAACCTTCATTCAATCACAGATTTTATCGGGGGAATCCAGGATTTGATTAGATGACAAAAATGACATCACTATACCTATATAAATCTTTGATTCCCGGATACCTATATTTAAGTTTCCTAATTACTTTTTCAATAATTTCAAATGAATACCCTTTACATGGGGGTTCAAATAATGTCACATGACTGCTAGCTGAACACAATTTGTCAATACTTTCATTTTAAAAAGGGAAATTACATCACCATACCATTGTTATATGATTTCTGAATCCTGTTATTCCATTTTTCCCAATTATTATTTTTTAAATTTCTGATGAAGGCCTTTACATGTGGATTCAACATGAAAGTCACATGCCTGCTCACTGTACAAAAGCAATCCAAAACTTTAATTTTGAAAAAAGGAAATTATATCACTCTACAGTACACTTGTTCTATTATTTCTAGATGCTATTTTTCATGTTCCCAATTACTTTTTCTTAAAGGGATCTAGTAACATTGTCCAAATCCTCAAAAGTTACTTGGAATTTGAGCGGTTCTCCCATACTTTGTTGTATTTGTATTAATAATAGAAGCATAGTAGTAAGTACAGGTTTTGGTTTTTTGAATTTCCCATCGTTAAAAAGATATTTACAATTGACGTGATTGACTGTTCACCTATCCACTGGATAAACATAACTGTGTACAAAGTCAGTGCAATGAGTTAGTGAATATCACTTTGCATTTTCGCTCATTACTCAGCCATTTAACATATTTTCACACATTACTCGTTAAAATGTATCAGATCGCAACAATACACCCTTTATCAATCATTCAACCCTTTTTGCACATGTCAACAAAGTTACTAGATCCCTTTAAATGGTCTTTCATGAAGGCCTTTATACATGGGTTCAAAAATGTCACACATGCCAACTGAGCTAGATTCAATCATTCAAAACCGACATTTTGAACAACAGAAATGACCTTTAGAGTTAACAGAAATGACGTTGCTCTCTGACTTTTTAATACCATTATTTCATTTTCCCAATTACTTTTTTTCGTAATAATCTCTAATGAAGGTACAAAGAATGCCACATCATAAATAGCTATGGAACCATATTTAACATAACATACCTACTGATATACACTGTTGCAGTCAATTCCCACATTATTATTATTTTCATTATGCATGTAGTGAGTTATGTGAGAACATGTATGCCCATCTTTCAGAAAGTCTTTTTATTTCACATTGATAACTCAAGACTATTGTCAGAAAAGACTTAAGACCCTTTTCTGCTTATAATACTTTTCTGGAAATGGTCCTTGAATCCATTAGGCATTTCATTTATTTATGTTGCAACAGACATGTGTGCAGCCTATCAACATTAACATTTTACAATAATAAGAGATAAGACAATAAAACTCACATTTTCAAAATGGCTAATAGCGTGGCTGGGAACCTTTTCATAAAACCTTTATCTTAGCTGCAATATCCGTTTGATGAATTCAATCTGCCAATATATTGCAACGGAGATGCGTGGAGCCTATCAACTCCAATCAATTTGCGCAACGAATAATGACCTTGGGCGTGCGCGGCCAAACAAAGGCACTCATTTATTGATTTCCTCTTTCCATACCCATCCCGCTCAGCATTGCAAATGCGCATCAGATTTCATCAATGTCAATTGATTCAGAGAGTGAAGCGGTACACCTGAAAGTGAATTTTGGAGAGTTTTATTGGGATAAGCGTTTTCAATCACTAATTCAAGTGCACAGCAACTATTCGTTTATACCATCCCTCAATATTGTATTACCCTGTCCCTACGAACCTCATTTTCACTTTATTAATCATATTTCTAATTTTTGGAATATTTACACAGCTTCAAGTTCAGGATATCAATACTACTCAAAATCTAATGCAGTCAGGCAAGTGCACACACACACACACACACACACACACACACACACACACACACACAAATGCACACACATACAGACACACAAATGCACACACATACAGACAGACACGCACACAGACAGACACGCAGACAGACAGACACATATAAAACAAAATCGTGTATTACATGATAGTCATAAAAATACACAAGAAAAGCACAAAACATGCCTATTTCAGCAATATACACATAATTACATGTCCCAACACATATATATGTATGCATGAAACAAAAACACACATTGTAACACATCCCAGCACATTTGTTTGCAATATATGTTTGTAAAACCATTAATAAATCTGAACTGTGATTTTACTCACGTTCCAAGTTCAATGTGTATAGGTCAGTTTTCAACAAAATATCACTGTAAATGCCAATTAGTAATTAACCTCATCAATTTCAGTTGAATTACTCTGATGCTGGCCTTGACTCAATAACGCTGCACTATGAATATTAATCCCAATATTTATAAGGGCTTCAGATTCTGACACTACATTAAAACAAATATGTAGTTATGGGGATCACTTAACTAGCCAAATAACCATTTTACTTCCGGTGGAATAATTTGTTTATTCATTTTGTTTTTTATCCTCTACTTTTAGCTTTCAATATTAAAATTAATATGCTCCAAGGTTAAAGGGACAGTAAAGTAAATGGTCAAATTGAATTTTAGTAACCAAACTTGCACCATATCATTACAATCTAGGTAATAACTCCACTGTGCCTGAAACGTAGAAAAAAATTACAAACGGCTAAGTAAGAAGCCTGTCATCATTCAGCAAGCAGCCTTCAAAATGCAAGAGGGTGCTCTCTAAAAACATATCATTTTCAACCATTTTTTATAAGAAAATAAGAATCTGTTTTGTTAAAATAACGATTCAATAGATAAATCACAACTATTTAAAAGCCTCTTTAGTCAAATGTTGAAGAAGTGTATGCATTTTGTAGAGTTTCTCAACTGATTTTGATCAAATAAAGTTTGTTTGTATTCAAAATCATGTGGTCTTCCAACTATTACACTTATTACACAATTATATCCTGAAGTGCCCTATGTACCAAAACTGTACTATCCATTTAATTGTTCAGATTGAAGAGGGGAAAAAAAACTTAAATTATATTTTAATTATAAAAACATTTCCTTATCAACTTACAAATAAACATAACAAAATAGAACCAAAACATATACAAAAATAAGCATCAGAAAAGTGACAAATATAGAAACATTAATCATCATGGTCAATGATCATGTATACCTTCCCAGCACTGCTTAATTAACATAAAACTTGTTGTGTTATTTACTAGGCACAAATCATATATTTTCAATTATTGTTTTTACTACAGTAATTATTTCCTATTGTTCAAATCAAATTTTACGAGTTCTCAGAATACCATAACTACCATTTCAAAAGAATATCAGTAAAACCACGTCCACAAAACTAATCATTTTGTCCTCCACATTTTCCTAAATTAAACAGATAATATCCTCATTACAATTCAATTACCAAAACCGCATGAAGCCATTTTGCCCCCGACCTGAATTGCGGCTAACACTTTTTCCTGCCAATTACCGAAGGACGTTTCTTTTGTGATGAAACTTGTTTAATAACTGTGAACAGTGAAGCCCTGGCATGTTTACAATACACATATTTTCACATAAAAAGTGTTCCATAGGACCGTGCCTAATGCAGATGCAGTGAAATTTGGTGGTCGCAATTAGCTGTTACTTTTATTACGGCTAATTAAACAGTAATCATAGCACCTCTTTCGATTTGCCTATTTGCCATACATACCAACTTTTGTTCATGCATGCAGATGTAGTGAAATTGGAGGTTACAATTACATGCATCTTACTTTCAATGCATACAGCTAATTAAACAGCAGTCATATAATTGTTTTGGGGAAATGTCAAGTTCTGGCATGCATGCACAATTTTGAGTGAAATTCAGCGGTCACATTGGCAACACAGTGTTATCTTGGTCACCAACTATATACATGTACATGTTTGTTTATCTGGGTCAGTATTTTAGGTTAACCCTAGTTCACAACTAAATAGATCTCTTCTTGCATACTTAGCCTATCATCTAAAATTGACTTATGGGCAATTCCAGCGTCGCATTACAAATTTTCAAGAATTTCCATGACTTTCCAATACTATACTACCAAAAGATGAACATGTCAATTATATAACTTTTTACTTTGATTACAAAGCAATATGTTAAATAAACACTACAAGTTTGAGAATATCGGTCTCATTCATTGTTCAGTTTTTCTACAAAATGTGTGCCGTCACGGACATTACATATTTTGCCAAAATATGTAATGTCTGTGACGGCACACATTTCCTGGTATAACTAAACAACGAAAAACTAAAATTATCTCAAACTTGTAGTGTTTATTTAACTTGGCCATTGCTTTATAATCAAAGTAAAAAATATTTAATGGACAGGTTCATCTTTAAGTAGTGGTATTGGAAAGTCAAGAACATTCTCATATTTGCAATGTCTGTGATGCTGGAATTGCCCTTATGTTGAAACTAAGCTACTGTGGTTGTATAATATGGGCCCAAGTTCCTTGTGTGTGATAGCATTATATGTTGCCAGACAAGGGATGACTCTATTTGTGTTGCAATTAATTATCCACTCTATTAAACAATCATTGAGGTTCTAAATAAGCACCCAATTGAAAACAATTAAAAAATCAGTGTCTCTGATGATTGGTAACAGATGTGTATATTAGTTGAATGAATGTGTCATGTGTCTACTTCATTGCTGCATTAGTTGTGAGGAGCGAGGGGGTACCATGATTTAATCCTGAATCATTAGGCGTGGCTGTGATGATCTAATAGAACAATCAAACAATCATTATTACACAATCAAATAACAAATGTGATGTGACATATATCCCCATGAAACCTAAATATTAATGTTATCCATCTGTTCTTATTTTTGTATGAACATTTAATCCTCATCACCTCCTTCTTCTTCTTCTTCTTCTCTTCTCTTCTTTCTTCTCCTCCTCTATTCGATGTTTTTATTCGACTTACCGGTAATACCCTTTTTCTTTTATCACGTTTGAACCATGGATTTTTAAATTGTAATTTTACAATTCTACGATATTTTGTTTGGCGCTTGTTCCCTTTCTTCTGTACTGTAGTTCTTTATATTGGCATTACTACCTACACATAATTTAACTGTTCATTACAAATCCTGTCATTTCACAGGTTGTGTTTTTGTTCTATTTTGGTTGAACCCTGCTCCCAATTTGAGTGTTAACGTCCATATTCAATTAGGACTTACCCATGTCTTATGCAAGTCTCAAGGTTCCCATGCGGTCAGTGTAGTATTGGACATGGTCACTTCTTTTCTCCCTGTAGTTTCTCCCTTCCCCTTGACCTCTCTCTTCCTCATTTTCACCCTTTCCTTCTCTTGGTTTCTTTCTATAATTAAAACCAGGTCTAATCACACGGTCAGTTAGAATTGGACACTGCTTTGGGACCTATGCTATTTCCCTGGGTTTTCTTTTTCTGAACACTCTCAACACCAAAAAACAAGTAAAAACATGTATGTATTTATACTGAAAATTAAAAGATAAACAAAGCTTTCTCATTCTTCATAATTGTATTATTTCATCATCATGGTACTAAGCCACGGAAGGCAAAAAGTTTTCATATTCAAAGGACCCCTGGTAATATGGCTTCGTGAATGGAAATGATTATCTTTGATAGTTAGAATGGGTGCATCATTTTATAGAATCATGTTAATGGGAATATTCTTTTCTAACCTTTCCAGTTTTCAAAGAGAAACATTCAATAACATTCTCTCTATTATGTGTATTATAAAATTGAACCTCGTTATAAAAAACTCTGATATATCAAAACCCTCTTACATCAATGTAATTGAGCTGGTCTAAAGCTTATCGTTTCATTGTTTTGACCCTGATATAAAAAGGTAATTTTCAGGGTCCCATGCTCCTCGTTATAATGAGGCTCCACTGTCTTTTAAAATGTACATGGTCAGGTCTGGGCACTAGAGACTGGTCAGGTCTAGGCACTAGAGACACAAATAAATGCTCAATTAACTTGGGTGTTGGCTTCTTATTGGGACCTAATTGGTGTGACTCTAACGTGCATCATTCATACTACAAGGTAATTAATACTTCAAAGGCATCCTCATTGCTTTGAATAATCCTAAGGGAGAAATCTTTCTAAAAAATCATTGGTCATTCTTGTAAATTAACCAACTAAATAAGTCCTAATTCTAGGGTAGTCATATTCTAAAATATGATTTATTGTCAATTACACATACAAATTGCCCTCCCCTGTACGTGTTCATGTGCCTTTATAGACATATGTCTACTCATTATTGTTGTCATTTTGCCTCAGATGAAGATTCTGCTCGGATCAAAAGCTCATACCCTCAACTGACTCTCATTAAAAAATAATCTTACTTCATTTTTGTGCGCAATCAACTGGACCGTTTGATTTTTAAGATTGTCAAGTGCTACTACAAATGAATAACTCAGAAAACAACATAGAGTAAGCAAAATCAAATATTTCAAATTCAAAGAAAGAAAAGCCGCAATCCGTAAACAAATAATGGAATTTAACCCACAAAGTGAAGGCTAGCGCATCCTCTGCTATCACCCAGACAAACATGTAATCATGCATTAATTTTCTCAATAAACAAGGAAAATATGACATTATCATAAATTAATCTCCCGCACAAAAGTAGGAGTTTAAAAATAACTCTCCTGTCAAGAGTGATTGATTATAGTACTTTGGCCAGAAAACCATATATATTCATATACCATGCAACAGGTTCTAGTGTTCGGTCACTGTGACTATATGTTTATTTTCACTTATTTTCTTTCTCTTTCTGTCTGTATCTTCCTCTCTTTCTTTCTATGTATTAAACATATGCCTTACTATATACACATTTATTTATGTAACACAGTGGTTTGGTTGTTTTACATAATGCAATTCTAGGCTTTTGGGAAGTTGTATTCAAGTTCAGATATTTCAAATACTTTGTTGCTAATTTTGTGTTATTACACAATTTGAAATAATATGATGAACCTGATAAAACTAACAAAAATATCCTCTGCCCACTGAACACTATCAGGGTTCAAGAAAATGCACAACAAATACCCATGCATGAATGCACAAAGCATAGCGGAGTCAAGAAACAAAAGTCAGCCTGTTTACTAGTGGGGAACGAAGACCAAAGAGCGATCAAATATAGAATCGTGTATGGAGGAAAAGGTTGGACAGAAAGAATTTTTAAAAAGGGGTAAATAATTAATATGAAATCAACCAGTCAGCCATTGAAGATATTTCTCTATTTGTTTTGAAAGCAAGTACAGACATAATATTTTGATCCCCACGTTGGACACTTTTTTCCTATCTCGAAAAAAATGTAAATAATAATAAATGATAATTACAATAATATATTATTAATAATAATAATAATAATAATATCAATATTTAATATCATATTTATAGAGCCCCAAGTATCTAGGTGCCCTATTCAGAGGCACATTATCATTATCCTTGGAGGTACAGTTTAAACCCCAACAATTTTAAATCCACTTACATATTTTTCATGTGCACTTTCTCAACTCCCTGGGAAGCCTTCTAGCCCAAGCTACTCTACAAGGGTGCTAGAGCATGAGTAGCACAGAGAACTCTTAAATTGCATTCTATCAAATACATTCACATTCACACACATGTGAGACAGTGTTTTCATAAGAATAATTTAGTATGTACTATCTCCTCTTAGCCTAGCAACTTGTTAATTAAATTGTCAACTATCTAAATATTGAATTTATCAAATACTAGCCCAGAACTCAATGTTTCCTTTACTCAAAATTACCTTTAACGGTTGATAAAAATGTTCTCTTCCCCCTCCACTCCCAATAAATCAGATAATGCATGCACACACTGTAGTTGAATTACTATTCTAAAACAAAGGGAATATCCCTTCAAAAGAAGGAAGTTCAATATAAGGAGAAAGGAACCAGTCGAAGTAACACAAGGGATGTTCTTTATACAAACATAAAAAGTGTTCATGATTTGATAAATTGCTTTTTTATTTATGTATTCACACATTATTTGTTTTAAATTCACCCTAAAAGATATATAGTAGTAATAATTATAAAATTACATATCTTCATTCACCAATGCATTTCCTTGTTTTCAATGGATTTTCTGCTCAACAGTGGCACTAAACAAATCAATTTAATTTTCCCCTTTATTCGAGAAGTAATAAGAGAAAAGACTAATAACCATAAACAAGAATTTCAATGTCAATGCAACCACATTTGCTCCCTCTATTACATTCAAATTGCTCAACCAGCAGTAAATTGTTTCTAAGCCAGTGCATATTTTTGCCATCTTGTTGTCTGAAACGGTTAGTAACTGTATGTACATGCTATTGACCTTTCTGTTGAAAGTTGTTTTGTATTTCTGTTTGTAATTCCTACTTTTCAGTCAGCCATTTCACAATTAATAGTGACCCATTTTTTAGATTTCTGCTCTTGTGACCAAGAGTTATTCCATTAATGATATTCAGCGGAGCATACAATCAACCACATCGCAACTTAATCCCAATCATACCGACCTTAAAGCAGCAATCTTTAGCCCCCGCACATAAGCTGATGTGGGGGATTAACAACCCCTTTTAGAGGGAAGTTCAAAAGTTGAAACTATTTTCTTTCCTACAAAAAGATGTGAGATTACATTGGCTGCATTAGGAAGTTTTCAATGTCGATATTGAATCAAATCTCTCATTTTCTTTATAAGAATAAATACAGGAAAAAGTACATCAGAACAAAGTAGTACAGGTCTTATCAAAATAACAGTTAATTATTTTCTCCTTATATTGTTCATTATTGCATGAAATTAAACTAAAAAGTCTAAATCAACATCTAAACATCTAACAAGACGAAACTAATTCTAAAATGGAACCAAGTATGTAGATTTCACCAACCTACATGTAAACCAGGAAAAATATTTTATTTATTAAAATTAAAAATGAACCCAAAACCCAATACTTAGAACAGCTATATTCTTATGTATAACAATTATGATATTATACTACTTTCTGATACTCAAAAGTGTGTCTCCACTTGAGCCAGAGGGAAAAGCAGAATTACAAAGAAATCTCACAAGGCCACTGCTTGTCTTGGGAAATCAGACTTGTTGAATAGCAGGCATTGTAATGGTGGCAGAAAAACAAAGAGGGCATACAGGCCCAGACCCTGTTCTGTTGAGGTCCGACTACATAGGGACTACGTGGACCGGAAGAAATTGGTGAGTAATATTATATTAGTCCACATGTCCAAAAGCCAGATTTGTTGGAGTCTTGAAGGGAATTTCATTGGCAAGTCCTCCCCCTTTCTTTCTCTCTCTAATTTCTTCCTTTTACGCTTTTCCTTTCCCTTTCATTTTCATATTTTACTTGAATTGTTTATTTTTATGTATGTTTAAAGTATGTTTATATCTGATTCTTTTGTTTTTCTTCAGTCTGTTGTTCAATTAATTCATGTTTCGTAAAATAAAATAAAATAAAACATTTTAAAATTGTATTAAAAGAGGTAAAATAAGGGGAGGGGTGGACAACAAAATAATTTGTATTAATTTGTCTATTTCATTTTGCATTTTGTTATGAATTATGCTATTCATGTTTCTTAAATCCATCTATAATGAGATGGTCTTGGAACCAGCATAATGAAGAAAGGACGGGGAAAAGAGATAATAGTGATCCTTTTATTCTTAGATGTTGATTCATGTCAAATGAATGAATAATGGGGAAAAAGATCTAGCTTTTAACTTCCAAAGACCTTAATTAAGTTTGTTCTTAACACAATCATTTAGTATTAGTTTGACAGCATTGGAATCACAGTCTTTCCACTTAAAGGATCTACAGCATCTAGATGGCCTAATTTTCACAATTCGGCTCTCTATAGGTATTATTTCCCAAAGAAAAAGATTTTGGTAGTCATTTCTCATGAAATCAATCAATTTTGGGGTAATTAGTAAATATCTAATTGTCCTGGGAATGCCCCTTTTAAATCGCCAAAATGTGACGTCATCTAAAGAACGGACTAATGAACTAAATTCTGTAGATGACGCGTCATGACGTAAGCCAATGAATTGTCAATCACATGTCGATCACGCTGCCGATTCTGGACCCTAAATGTGGGTGGGGCGTAAACTGGCTGCTAAGTGAGATTTGGCATCAGAAAACTAGTCTTAAATCACTACTGTGTTTATTTTCATGGATTTTTTTTCGGCAGACCTATGTTTCAAGTCATCAACTATGGAATAAGTGTCAAAGTATGTTGTATTCTTTAGGTCCTTTAATATTTACTATCTAATGTATTCATCATCATACTTCTCTACCTGCCATACCCGAGTATGATTTGAGGAGGCAAATGTACTTTTGCTTGAATAACATATGACCCCACCTACTTTCCCTCAAACAATGACTGACAAGAGACTGGATATTTACACTTTACAAAGCAAATAAAAGGTGTGAGATTTCTCTTTTATATATCTCCACATACCGAAACGGCTTTACACTTTTGTCCAAGCATCTCATCCAAGCACAGGTGTAGCATTGGCCTTCAAGAGGTTTTCTTTCAGGAATTATCATGGGACCTTCAGCTTTACATCATAATCCTACTCTTAACCCACTCAGGCCTGACTGATTTT
>JBAMJV010000614.1:0-83687 GCA_037951105.1 Echinarachnius parma
GGGGGATGCATCCCCCCCCCCACCTCACAAGGTGGGGGGGGGGGATGACATGTACAATCATCCCCCCCCCCCAGGTTTTAGGGAAGGATATATTTTTTTTTGTGTATCTATACGAGTGAAAAAGAAAACATTAGTTGTATGCATAGGCGTACCCAGGGGGGGGGGGGGGGGGGGGGGTTGGCGGTTCACCCCCCCCCCCACCCCCACCTTTGACCCAAAAATGGCTGTAAGGGGGGTTTGAACCCCCCTTTTCACATATTAGCTGGTCTCGAGACTACTCTTAAGCTGTCTTGACCGTCTAAAACCTGGTCTCGACCGACCAAAACCCGATCTCGGTACAATTGTCAAAGATCTCTGGTATCGGGTTCGAAAATTGTGAAAGTATTTGGTCTCGACTCTTTGCAACGAAACCCCCCCCCCCCCCCCCCCATCTGAGAGAGTTGAATGAACCTGGTGTCGGTTTCGAAAATTTTGCAAGTACTTGGTCTCGGCTTCGAAAAATTGTACGATCCCCCCCCCCCCCCCCCCCCCCCCCCCACTGAGAGGGGTTTTCAACTTTGAAGGTACTTGGTCTCGGGCTCGAAAATTGTGAAAGTACTTGGTCTCGACTTCGTAAAAAATTACGGACATCCCCCCCCCCCCCCCCCCCCCCCCCACTGAGAGGACTTCCAAGCAATTGCCTTGGTCTCAAAATATTTCGGCAGGTGGTCTCGGCCGCGAACAAATTAGTCTTGGTCCGGTGAACTGAACGGCAAATCATCCCCCCAGGTGTAAGAACCTGTCTACGCCACTGCCTTTAAGTGACACCATGTCAGGGTCAACTTTTTGTCAATTTCTAGAAAGTCGGCGCCTGATAAATAACAGTTCATGCCCGTCATAGCATCAAGGAGTGATCAATGTGAATACTTTTGTCCATGTGCATTCATGCCCCTTCGCATAGTCGACTTCGGTTTTACAGCTGAATGCACATGGACAAAATAATTCGTATTGATCGCTACTTGGTGCTATGGCGGGCATGAATGGCTATTTATCAGGCACCGACTTTCTAGAAGTTGACTCAAATTTGACCCTGACATGGTGTCACTTAAGACGCCCTAAATAAAATAAAAAATACTCGACCAAAATTACTGTTCTTGGTATCAAATTTCTTTTTGAAAGATTATCTATCCAGTGAACCTATTCTGTAGCCTACGTTTCTTTCTAATGGCAAATACCCCGTTCCGTTATTTCTCGGCCACCCTGTATATATAACAAGGTTTTTTATAAATATGAGAGGAGTATGAATGCGCCCGAATATTGCCGTTTTCAAAACTCTCGGGAAGTTGACAACCCCCACCCACTCCCCCCGCCCCCAATCCCCAGCTTCGAGTTTAAAGTAGAAAATGTCGGGTCGCATTTCCTGAATAAAGAGATTATGTCCTGGCTGCGGGCTAAAATCCCAAAATACGAGTGGGTAGGACGATTAACTCTCTATGGGTCTATTAACCTTATGTTTGAGGTTTTTGTCATATTGCCGATTTAAACACAAAGAGGAAACAATGTTGAATTATAAATAAATCCCACTCCTCATGGGACCGACCCGCCCAAGGGCACGTCACTTATTTATTTTATGGTTCCTTTGCATGACCATTGACGAACTGGAACTGTACAGTCAAGTGTAACACATTTCATTTATAAATGCTCGATCGATAAGTCTTTCATATCTGAGGCCGTACTGTATGTAGTCCAAAGATCAATATTGGATACACGGCGCTTTTTGTGAATCGCGCGCTGTGTGCCGGTGGTGGTACGGGGGTGGTGGCGGTACGATATACAATCAAAATCATACACACAATTATGTTAGTAGATAAATTAATTCATATACGGTGCATGAATGAAGAATTGCAGGCATCATACAAGGTATTCTGGCCTGTGCCAGTAAATGCATATCTGGTTAGAAGGTTCTAATTGATACTTTGTTATTGTTTTAACTTCGTTTCCTGAGCTTTGAACATGTTTTATCGATCTTAAAACATTGATCTGGCACGGGGAAGATAGACGATGTCATTGTTAAATGATCGGAAACTAAACATTATAATCGCGATTGTCGCCAGCGAACGCCACTGAACTGAGCTAGCACACAGCTAGCGCCTAGCCTGTGACTGACTCGACTGCTACCGATATCCCGTGTGATTACATTGTCAGCGGTGTCGTCAATGTGTACGTGTCTAATACAACCAGAGAAGAGCAGCACGGTCGCTTGTAGATGACACTTGCAAATTGTATATGCCATTGAAATAACGACAGGGCGGAATAAAGATGATCATGAACTAGACATCCATTTATACAGAAAGTGAAAGTACTCCAAGATTCAGGAAAAACCAATATCAGCTAGAATAGAGATCTATGTATAGACCATTTTGGCGTTAAAAGGCACTCGTCGTTCATTACGAAGCCAACGGACTCGCTGCATGGATGTATATTGGGGAAGGAGCACTGGGAGCCCCTTCATATCGATCATGACCCTTAACTTAAGTAAAGGCCCATATCATGTGAACTTATACATTTAATGAGATATACAAATGAAATTAAATGAATCGCGGTTGTATACGAAAGTCTGGACATTTACAGGAAGGTTTGAGTTCCTCGTCACTGCTTTTACGACTACGAGAATATTTATGTTCAACGTAATTGTGCTTTATCCTGGATGATAAATGTGTTTTATATGTTTATACAATACGTGGGACAATTTATTATGTATTGTTTGCCTGCTGGAGATTACTGAAAACAATTAATAAACATATTGTTAATCAAGCACGTGATGGAAAGGCTATTGTAACAATTGGTATTTTGATTTGGTAACGTGAACAATATACTGACGTAATCATGGCAGGATTACTTTTTGAAATAACAGGCAATCCAATGAAATTTTCGCCGAATAATGCAATGGGAACCCAAATCCAAACGAATACGATAATGCAGGAGGGCGATATGGACCGGTTGTATGAGGGCTGGAAAATTCTGCACGATGCATCACAGAATTTCCATAAAACACCATTTATATATCCCAAGAGGAAATTGATTGATTTTAACAAGAGTACCGATGTTCATCTCAATAAAGTGGACTATATCTCAAGTCACGCGAGTAATGATAACAAGCAATTCGATAATCATGGGATAACTGCCCTGCATGCGGCATCGCTTAGCGTTCGACTTGATACAAGGAAATATCCGACAACCCAAAGGGCTGATGTGAACAAGGAAGATAGTGATGGGAAAGTTGCTCTGCTTGAAGCATCCGGTATCGGTGATCTCAATAGAGTCAAATATCTGATAAGTAAAGGGGCTGATGTGAACAAGGTATCAATTAAAGGTTGGACAGCTCTGCATTTTGCAGCCTCAGTGAATGGTAATCTGGATACAGTGAAATATCTGATAAGTCAAGGGGCTGATGTGAACAAGAAATTATATCATGGGATTACAGCCTTGTTTGGGGCATCACTCACTGGTCAACTTGATGCAGTGAAATATCTGATAAGTCAAGGGGCTGATGTAAACAATGAAAATGATGAAGGGGCAACAGCCCTGCACATGGCATCGCTGAAAGGTAATATAGGTATAGTCAAATACCTGACAAGTCACGGGGCTACTATTTGCAAGGCTACCAATGAAAAAAGGACACCCCTTTATTATTCATGTACAAATGGTCATCTCGATACGGTCAAATATCTGACGAGTCAAGGGGCTGATATAACGAAGGAAGATACTGATGGAGAAACACCCCTGCATGTTGCGTCATTGCATGGTCATCTCAATATAGTTAAATATCTGATAAACCAAGGAGCTAATGTAAACAAGGAAGATGCCAATGGGTCAATAGCCCTGCATGCTGCGTCACAGCATGGTCATCTCCGGATAGTTAAATATCTGACAACTCAAGGGGCTGATGTGAACAAAGGAACTAATACGGGATGGACAGCCCTGCAAGTGGCATCAACAAATAGTCATCTCGAAACAGTGAAATATCTGTCTAGTCAAGGAGCTGATATGAACAAACAAAATAATTCTGGTCTTACTGCCCTACTTGCCGCATCGAGTAAGGGTTACTTTCGTACAGTGAAATATCTGACAAGTAAGGGAGCTGATGTAAACTTGGGTAATGATGATGGGTGGACAGCAATACATGCTGCTTCACAATGCGGTCATCTCGACACAGTAAAACATCTAAACATTCAAGGGGCTGATGTTAACAAGTGTAATAATGCGGGAGAGACAGCCCTGCATTCTGCATCACTGACCGGTCATATCAATACGGTGAAATTTCTAATCAATCGAGGGGCTAATGTGAACAAAGAAAATGTTACTGGATGGACAGCCTTGCATGCCGCATCACAGAATGGTCATCTTCATACAGTCAAATATCTGACTAATCAAGGGGCTGATGTGAAAAGGGCAATGGATGATGGATGGACAGCCCTGCATGCCGCATCGCAGAACGGTCATCTCGATATAGTCAAATATCTGACAAGTCAAGGGGCTGATGTGAACGGGAAAACTAATGCTGGATGGGCACCCCTACATGCCGCATCACAGAATGGTCATCTTCATATAGTCAAATTTCTGACTAATCAAGGGGCTGGTGTAAAAATGGCAATGGATGATGGATGGGCAGCCCTGCATGCCGCATCACAGGGTGGTCATCTCGAAACAGTCAAATATCTGCTAAGTCAAGGGACTGATGTAAAAGGGGCAACCAGTAATGGACGTACTGCCATACATGTTGCATCACAAAATGGCCATCTCGATACACTGAAATATCTAGTGAGCCAAGGGGCATATATGAACAAGGAAGATAGTGATGGGAACGCTGCCCTGCTTCTTGCATCTCACAGTGGTCATCTCAATATAGTCAAATATCTAACAAGTGAAGGGGTTGATGTAAACAAGAAAAATAATGATGGGAAAACAGCCCTGCATGCTGCATCATATAATGGTCATCTTGATGTAGTCAAATATCTGACTAATCAAGGGGCTGATGTGAAAAGGGCAATGGATGATGGATGGATAGCCCTGCATGCCGCATCGCAGAACGGTCATCTCGATATAGTCAAATATCTGACAAGTCAAGGGGCTGATGTGAACGGGAAAACTAATGCTGGATGGGCAGCCCTGCATGCCGCATCACAGAATGGTCATCTTCATATAGTCAAATTTCTGACTAATCAAGGGGCTGATGTGAACATGGCAATGGATGATGGATGTACAGCCCTACATACCGCATCGCAGAATGGTCATCTCGGTACAGTCAAATATCTGGCAAGTCAAGGGGCTGATGTGAACATGGAAGTTACTGATGGGGCAACAGCCCTGCATGTTGCGTCATTGCATGGTCATCTCGATACAGTGAAATATCTGAAAAGTCAAGGGGCTGATGTGAACAAAGGAACTAATACTGGATGGACAGCCCTACGATTAGCATTACAAAATGGTCATCTGGACACAGTAAAATATCTGACAAGTGAACGGGCTGATGTGAAGGGGGAAAATAATGATGGATGGTCAGCCTTATATGTTGCATCATTAAATGGTCATCTTGATGTAGTCAAATACCTGACAAATCAAGGGGCTGATGTGAACATGGCAATGGATGGTGGATGGACAGCCCTGCATACCGCATCGCAGAATGGTCATCTCGATACAGTCAAATATCTGACAAGTCAAGGGGCTGATGTAAACAAAGAAAACACTGATGGAGCAACAGCCCTGCACATTGCGTCAATGGATGGCCAACTCGATACAGTGAAATATCTGAAAAGTCAAGGGGCTGATGTGGACAAAAGAACTAACACTGGATGGACAGCCCTGCAATTGGCATCAGACAAAAATCATCTCGACACAGTGAAATATTTGACAAGTCAAGGGGCTGATGTGAACAAAGGAAATGCGGATGGAGTAACAGCACTTCACGCTGCATCACTGAAAGGTCATCTCGATACAGTCAAATATCTGTTAAATCAAGGGGCTGATGTGAACAAAGGAAATGTGGATGGAGAAACAGCACTTCACGCTGCTGCACTGAAAGGTCATCTCGGCACAGTGAAATATCTGACAAGTCAAGGGGCTGATGTGAACAAAGGAAATGCGGATGGAGTAACAGCACTTTACGCTGCATCACTGAAAGGTCATCTCGGCACAGTGAAATATCTGACAAGTCAAGGGGCTGATGTGAACAAAGGAAATGCGGATGGAGTAACAGCACTTTACGCTGCATCACTGAAAGGTCATCTTGATACAGTCAAATATCTGACTAATCAAGGGGCTGATGTGAACATGGCAATGGGTGATGGATGGACAGCCCTGCATACCGCATCACAGAATGGTCATCTCGATATAGTAAAATATCTAACAAGTCAAGGGGCAGATGTCAACAAGGAAACTAGTGCTGGATGTACTGCCCTGCATTCTGCATCACTGCATGGTCATCTCGACACGGTCAAGCATCTGATAAGTCAAGGGGCTGACGTGAATAAGGAAGATGATAATGGAAATATAGCCCTTTTCTCTGCATCACAAAATTGTCATCTTAATACAGTAAAATATCTCACCAGTCAATGGGCTAATATAAATCAGGTACAGAATAATGGATGGAGAGCGCTCCAAATAGCATCACATAATGGTCATCTGGATATAGTGAAATATTTGGTGAGTCGAGGCGCTTGTGTGAACAAGGAGGATGATGATGGGATGACAGCCCTGCATTTCGCATCACAAAATGGTCATCTGGATACAGTGAAATATTTGACAAGTCAAGGGTCTAATGTGAACGAGGGAAATAATTATGGATCGACAGCCCTACATGTTGCATCGCTGAATGGTCAACTCGATACAGTGAAATATCTGATAAGTCAAGGGGCGGATGTAAACAAGGAAAATAATGATGGTAGTTCAGCCGTCTATGTTGCATCAGAAAATGGGCACCTTGATACAGTCAAATATCTGACAAGTCAAGGGTCTAATATGAACCAGGGAAATAATACTGAATCGACAGCCCTACATGTTGCATCACTAAATGGTCATCTTGATACAGTCAAATATCTGATAAGCCAAGGGGCTGATGTGAACAAGGGAAAAAATACTGGATCGACAGCCCTACATTTTGCATCCTCGAATGGTCATCTCGCTACAGTTAAATATCTGATAATTCAAGGGGCTGATGTAAACAAAGAAACTAATGATGGATGGACAGCCCTATATTTTGCATCACTGAAGGGTCATCTCGATACAGTTAAATATCTGATAAGTCAAGGGGCTGATGTAAACAAAGAAACTAATGAAGGATGGACAGCCTTATATCTTGCATCACTGAAGGGTCATATCGATACAGTTAAATATCTGAAAAGTCAAGGGGCTGATGTAAACAAGGAAAGTAATGAAGGGCTCACAGCCCTGCATGCTGCATCCCGTTATCTCGATACAGTCCAATATTTAACAAGTCAGGGGGCTGATGTGAACAAGGAAGATGAGATTGGGATAACAGTACTGGAGCTGGCATCAGAGGGGGGTCATTACGACATAGTGAAATATCTAATAGAGCATGGGGCTGATATTAACAAGGGAAACCCAACATCCCTGTATGCAGCATCAGTGAATGGTCACATCGATACAGTCAAATATATTCTATCAGAAGGCGCTCAGATCAACACTCGGGCCGATGGTGGATTGAGTGCCTTACACGCAGCAGCATCCAGGGGTCATTTCGATATTGTAAAGAATCTCATATGTCAAGGAGCCGACTGGAAGCTTAAAGACCTAAAAGGATGCACAGCCCTCGACCACGCATCCAAGACTGGTCATGTCAATATTGAGGAATACCTGCGTAGTATAGCAGAAAGAGATCCTGAAAGGAAACGCAAAAGGTTTGTTTCTATGGCAATTATATCATATGCAAAAAAAAAAATGCTGGGAATGGATAGTGACTATATAAATTGTATTGAATTGATTATAAATCGAGTTGATAGATTTGACTAAAAACCATGATGTACACCAACAAATCTTCATTTACCGGCCCAGTGGTCTCTGAACTGACCTACATTGATATGCCATATACTAATTGTCAAATGTGGCTTACTATTTCAATTGCTATTCATGTTTTTATAAACTGACCATGTACTAACCCCAAAAATACTTATTTTTTTCACGAGGGCCATTTAGAAAGTTTTGAGAGAGAAAAACGCCCTCGTGAAATTATTCACGAGGGCTATTTTGGGGCTCACAGGGGGTTTATTTTGGTTTACATCGTTTACACTGCTCACGGGTCTAATACATGATTATCAATATTTATGGCACTTTCCGATCGTGCAGAAAGATTTTAAAAAACATTTAAAAATCGCCCCGTGCCGTGGCTCACGGGGGCGATTTCAAAGGTTTCGGGGGTCGCCCGTCGCCCGTCGCCCCCGTGTATTTTATTGGTTGCCTTGTATATGTATAACCATTTAAATGTTAAGAATTAACCTAATTGAAAATGTACTGTTATTCAGAATCTGAATACGCCCTGATTTTGCAGGTAGCCTGTCTTATTTAATCTTGAAATGCTGACATTCAGCAAATTCATACTTTCAACCAGGAACCTTCCTAAACAAATGCATTATTTGTCATTATCATCGCTGAATACCGCAAATGTATATATACCACGACGGTTTAAATTCCCTTCCATAGTACTTGATGTTGAATTAATTGTGGGGTTTGCTCATTATTCCCCAGTAACATACGTATTATACCTCACGATTTCTTTTTATTTTCTTATCAGGGATTCATCAGGAATTGACCTTCAGCATAGAGGTACATGTTCAATTCACTACATTTGATACTACATTGTTACATTCATGACTTCTGGCTAGTGTTTCTGATATTAATATAATTGCTCTTTATCGATTTATCCATCCCATATGTGTTGATAATGCACACATGTATATTAATGACATCAAGGGGTGGGCTTGTCTGAATAAACTGTCTATGAAGTACTTCAGTAAGTACCTAAAATCAGTACATATCCCGGAAAGCGGGATACAAAATACTGCAAAAACAGGTTTATTATCTTAACATTAACGGGCGTAGTTTGATATGTTTTATTCATGAGTTACGTATACAAAAATAGAATACAACTTACGTAACACTGAACATTGGCGATTTGTAGTATAATTGTATATATTGAAAATTCCTTTTTTGTTTTGATATATATTTAATGAGATGTTTTATATTCATCGTGACACGTGTTCCTATACACCAATCACAAATCAATGGGTGTTCCCTACTTGGGGAAGGTTAACCAACAATTAAAATACGACAGAAAGTTATTACTAACTAAAAATTCCCTACAAAAAGATTATCCCAAATATAATATAATGCGCCAACAGCGTCTGGATGGGGCACAACATCACGCATGACACTACGTTTTTGAGACAATCTGAAGTATGATTGCATAATTTGCATGTCCGAAGTCTATAGACATTTACATTTTGTATGGAGTGCCAGGTGCTGACAACTAAGCCAAATATACAAATATTTATCAGAATATTTCATGTCTCATGCATTCAATTGGTTCTTCAAGTATAAAGTGTCGAGTAATAAAATATGTTTTATCAATTGATTTTAACATCTAACGTAGCCTTGGTTCGAAGACAGCACGAGTTTCTTAGCGGCATGCATGAATATTGTGCCATATTTGTACGGCTTATGCCGAAAGGGTGGGTAGCGTCGCGTCGCGTCGCGTTGACTGGAACGCAACCATTCGTCCAAAGCCCCCCCGGTTTTGCCGAAAGGGTGCGTTGGGGGCGTCGCGTCGCGTCGCGTTGACTGGAACGCGACCATTCGTCCAAAGCCCCCCGGTTTTGCCGAAAGGGTGCGTTGGAAGCACTGATTTCCCATTAACAAAAAAAATCATGCGATTAGGCATATCTCAGCCAATTCTTAACATATTTAATCGATTTTTGGTATTTGGACATTATTTTGTATGCTCTTTTGGTAAATGAAGTTCAAATTTGAAATTTTTTTTTTTGTATGACGTCATATCTTGTGTACTCAATTTGCTCAAGAGTAACCATCGAAGCCTTGGAATAGTTCACCTTCGGATTGAATTAATTTGTGTGTAATCGAAACTTGAAATGACACAAACCTGAATGATGGTGGTCAGACCAGTGGCGTACCCAGAATTTTTTCAGGGTGGGGGGGGGGGGGGGGGTGGGAATGTCGTCTGACAAATTTATGTAAGCAGGGGGGGGGGAGTGGCCGTATACATTGTTTGAAGCCGGAGACCAAGTAAATTTACAATTTTCGAGGGCTTAAATGTGGTCTCGAGACCAGCTACAAACTGTAAAGAAGGGGTTCAAACCCCCTAAACAGTCATTATTTGGTCAAAAAGGGGAGGGGGGGGGGGGGGGCTTGAACCCCCCAAAAAATCCCCACCCCTGGGTACGCCTATGGATCAGACTCAAATTAATTAACTCCGAAGGTAAATTATTCCAAGTCTTAGATGTAGAATCTTAAGTAAATGTGTATTTTGATAAAAATTAGGCCCTTCATAAGTTTTATATACTTTCAGGTACACAATCGAACACACATGACTCGCAACTGAGCTTCATTATACAACGCAAGGCGGTTGTACAAATCCATTTCCTGGAATGCGCAAAACGCGGTAAACTATATAGAGCGTGGGAATCGGACATCATAATATTTTACAAACGCAATAATAATGCTTCATAATTATATTGACTACAGTACATCCGAAGCACGCACGCCTTACACATCGGTTCAATCAATCAACCATGCGCTATAAAAACTTCTGGAAAAGTCGGTCTCTCATAGGATAACACGTGTTTCGTCGCGGTGGCGAAACGAAAACTCAGAGATTGAAATGGCGCAATTTACGGACGCGTCTTTGATATACACATCATTGTATGCATACATATACTCTAAACACGTACATTCAGAATAAGCCCCCCCCCCCCCCCGTATGTGCCATTTGGTAGCGTTATCTGAGCTGACGCACCTTAACGCTCCCAACACACCATTTCGGCAAAACCGGGGGGCTTTGGACGAATGGTCGCGTTCCATTCAACGCGACGCGACGCGACGCTACCCACCCTTTCGGCATAAGCCTATTTGTACCATGTTAACCAAGAGTTCTGTTTGTTCTTCACTAGATAATATGAATTGCAAAACCACCAATGGCTTCGAGACGCTATGTAAGTAGTGTTCGGTGCTCCTTATAGAAATATCATGTATCATGTTTATTGCTCATAATATCTTTCTTTGATCGTTCAATCACTGTACACAGCAAGCGGCACTTTTGACCATCTCGGTGGAGAATTGAGCGTTCCTGATTATGACGTCACTGTCTTCATTCCCTCCGGAGCTTTGGAAGAAGGCACCTCGCAAGAGATTTCCATTGAGGTCCTTACGAGGCCTCCTGATGATCTGATCTTGCAGGATGATGATATGATGATCAACTTCGGCATTCGCTGTAGGCCATCTGGCCTTAGGTTTAAGAAGCCAATCACAGTGTCCATGCCCCACTGCGCCATCTTCACTGACCCAGAGAGTGTGGAGAGTGTGGTGTTCACTAGAAGTAATGATGATTCCGGTAGGCGTTATATCTTTTTTTCAAAATTTTGTTTGGATGTTTAAACTCACAAGATTCCTGTTTGAGTACTTGTTCTTGGGATATTTTGAAATACGATACGATGAAGCTATTTATACACATAATAGGCCTACACTATATGAAATTACAGAAAGTATTTGCGTTTTACTTATATTTTATATCTTACTAGAGCAATGCGTTTTTTTGAATTCAGACATTAGTAAATCAGAATCAGGAATGTATGGCTTTTGCAAACTATTATGAGCAGTGACGCTTTATCCTAAAATATAAGTTCACAATACTTCGAGAGGCAAAGTTCATTATTTATATCGTTTTATAATCATCATTGTGTTATGTAATTGTAACTTATTCATAACATTACAAAGGACTTATGAAGCTGGGGCTCTTCCCAATGGTCCCGTCTTTCCATTATTACGAACAAACCAGATTAATTGTGTCTGTACCCAATACAGATCCTTCGTGGTCTCTGGATGACACTGCGGAATGCCGTTTCAGCAAAGACAGTGTAGAACTGCGACTGACTCACTTCTCCTGGTTCTGGAATTGGGTGATGTCGTGGTTTGTCGAGGCAAAGCGGGTTTGCTTCGTTCCCTTCCTTCCAGCCAAACTGCCAGGGGATCGTAAACCAATTCTTCGTGTGCATCTGTTCGATAAACTGAAAGGGAATTTTCAGGTAAAATGATTATGTTTTAAAGGGACATTCCCTCTTTTGCAAGCCAAATTTCAATAGTTGCGAGGTTATTGTCTTATATGAAAGAAAATGTCATTTAATAGCATGCCTGAAAAAAATTAGGGCTTGACATATCTTGTTCGTGAAGTTATAGACCTACAACTAATAAAACGACAACCAACGGTTAATTGTGCATTTACGTGTATTCACCCAGTGAAGGAGTTCGTACACGGATTCCATGAAGTACCACAACGTTATGCGTGACCCCTACGTGACCCGCGCTAGCTACGTGACCCGCACACACATAACAATAGCATGACCGAATATTAAACAAAATAACCAAACCTCGCTTAAACTGACTACATGTAATTACATATTCTTCATTTTTGAGATTTTGTCCGTGACATACCTTTACAAATTTCGGCTTCACAATACCTTTATAAAAATAAGTATAATGTTGTTGTAATATTATGCTAAATCAGTTAAACTCTTTTATTGACCGATATATAGTTTGATGTAGGGACGCATTCGTTTTTAATCCGTAGAATCCAAATTACAGGGCTGTTCGATCTGATTTTGTGTGTGTGTGTGTTACATTCATCCCCATCCGTCAACTGGAAACTGTTCAACGTTTTGTAAGGGACAGTCCATTTAAGCTTAATTAACATAATAAGGCAACTAGTGGTATACATATTGCGCGAGTTAACTTATTTAACATGTTGACGGGGGTATGGATTGAGTCCATAATGGATGCATATCCAGGAGGCATCCTGAAGCGGAATGGACTTGGAAATGGAAATGTTGAGTTCTTTTTTAGCAATGTGGTCCAGGATCTAGTGGCGGTTCCAACGTGCCCAACATTCCATTTGGTGGGAGTAACCGTCTCATATGCCTCCCCGCGACGCTGCACAGCTGGCTACTATAATCAATAAACAATTTTAAAGAATCGTTTCGGCCATATATAAACATAAACAAGCTATTTATCAATATATCTATTTACCATGAAATAATATACGTTATATTTACTTTATCTTTAAAGGGCATAGAGCTGAAAACTATGTCATGCCAACAATTAATCAATTCAAATTGGAATTATATTAGAGAAAATCACTATCAAAAGATGCATGATAAATTGGCAATGTGATTTCATGGGTCCATGGCCCACACATAAAGGGCAGTATTGATTGTTATATTAGTATAGTAATACATTTTTTTTATTCGTAATGAGCCAAAGGCCATTTTTCATTAAAATACATTCAGACAATGAGAATTAAGGGGTTTTGGAAACGAGCACCGTGCTAGGGTTTTCTATAGCTCAGTCGGAAGAGCACCGGTCTAGCAATCCGGAGGTCTTGTGTTCGAATCCCGTTGGAATCCCATTTTCTTTGCCTTCTTTTAATCAAAATGCATTTCGTTACATAGTATCGTTTTCTTATGTCCTATTACGAGAAAGTATAACAAGATTATTATGGGAGAAATTGAGACCATTCTCAAATATTAAGTGTGTGAATAGTGGTGTAACCGTGACATCACATGAATTGCCCATTTAAAGTGGATATGATTATTCAAAAGTAGTGAGCCAAATATACTGTTCCTGTTGGTTATAATTTAGAAAGATTATTATAAATAATAGATGTATTGATTACTATTTTTGCAGAATTTGTGAATCTTTCTGAACTATTAATCATAAAAAGGATTTTCCAGTAATGTTTATATTTATATATATCATGTATGTGTGCTTAATTCAAATTAAGATAACTAAGAAGTGTAATGTGTACATAAAAAAAAACCATTCACAAAAGCATTCCATGGTCGTAATATTGATCTCTTTTGTGTTATACGTGATACAACAGGAAGGTGAAAACTTGAAGATGAAGCCTGTTTTTACAAGAGAGATTTTGGATGTCAGCGCGACAACGAGGGATGATCTGACTATCACTTGCACCTTGCACAACAAGCCGAATGATAAAGAGTCAACAAAGGTATAGCGCCATAACATTTTGTGTTATCTAAAAGACCCATTGCATTACATGTAGTTATATTTTGAGAAAGTGTAGCTATTTTCTGATCATTTTCATTGAACTGTTACAAGTAATTACATCGATGTAAACAATACAAGTCATCACTGTAATGCTATAATGATATATACGACTACAGCTTGATTAGTGTTTCAACGTTCGATGTTTTATTTTTATATTCCTTATGTATTATAGGTTGTACCATACAAAACGCTATGTCGACAAATGTGGAGGACCGAGACGTTCCCCCTGGACTTGACCCAGTGCCCGGACGACAGTCACTTATCGTTGCTACTGAAGCAAGAGATGACCAGAGACATTGATTTTAGGACGGGATACACAGGTACGAGTGTTTAAGGGAGAAAGAGTTGCTTTTTTTGTCTGCTGAAAAACGTTGCCATAATTCGTCCACTCATCTATTTTCAGTAAAGCTCAATAGTCCATGAGCCAAGTCCAAAAAGAGCCTTAATTTAGGATTTGGCTACACCCCCCGACGGGCACGGAAAAAAATGCACAAGGATTGTTGTCATTAAGTCACTAGCTCCAACTTTACCAAGGGCATTTATAGTTCATGATTCAAGGACGATTTGTGGCATGTTCACTTTGTGTGCATAGTTATGTTGACACGCATGTTTCTATTCCATTAATTTTGAAGCTGACACCGGGTATATAGTTTTTGTCATTTAAGTTATCTTAAGACGCGACAAACATGTTTTGCTTTATGAATGTATAATACTGACATAACTATAAGTGAAACCTTTTGCTAAAAGTTGCATTTTTTGAAAATGTGATGCTATAAATTCAAGTAAATTAAAATTGTGAAAACATATTTGAATGCATGACACGCCCGGCTTCCGTAGCGCGCAATATGTAGTCGTATAACTCATCTTCTGAGATGTATTGCCATTTATATAACATCGCTTGGTATCTTTATATTGATAACATTCGAGGTTTCAATATTTAAAGCTATGTGGTACATATTTTCAATAGTCGCATTATTCCGAACCTTCTTTATGCTATTTGATTCTTATAGATGACGATGTCTCACCAAGTGATGCTGCTGGTTTAGCTGGTCCATCCAAGGCCACTCCTCCAAGTGGAAACCCCGAGTAAGTACAAGAACAGAGAAGAAAAGAAGCAATCCGCTTACACTCATAAATGTGTAAGACACTTTTTTTTTCTTTGTGTTTTTATTGAACAAAACTACATATGTACAATAAATGTTATGAACATAATTACAACAGAACAAAAAAGGGTGCGGTCACTGAAATAGATACTATCATAATACTATGTGCTGACCCGCAGGTATCGGGTATTGCAGTAATATCAACAAAGCAAGCGAGTGACACCTCGGGAGATCCTGTGGGCCAGGCTACAATGTGTAAGACACTCAGTATCCTCTGATCTCGCTATCAAGAATCCTTCTCTTTGGAATCAAAGCGGATCTTTGAATAAATGTTGTGTACATAAAGGCCTGTGTGGTCACACAGGACACGACCCGACACGACTAGACCCACGAATGCAGTACGCATTGGTACAAGTCTATGGCAAGCCGTTTTAAACATTTATTCCTATTTCTTGATATCAAGAAATGCATTCTTGATATCAAGAAATATTTTTCTGTTGTTAAGCATGGTAATTTTTGATATCAAGAAATGCATTCTTGATATCAAGAAATAGGAATGAATGTTAAAACGGCTTGCCATAGATTCATACCAATGCGTACTGCATTCGTGGGTCTAGTCGTGTCCTGTGTGACCAGGCCTGTAGATACTGTTGCTTATGCTTTTATGTTGAATCACGCCAATGGGCTTTATAAGCAAATTAATTTTCTTAGCTATAAGGCGAAACATAATGTACAAACATCTGTAAATATATTTAAGGGAACCACCGCACAAAGAACAACAAAGGCTTTTAAGTATACGTACCTTTGATCGATATTAATTACAAAGTGTTCCAAAAATCTTAAGCAATGCAATTCAATACCAAAATTAATGGAACCTAACACGGCCCTTTGGTACCGTAGACGCCAAACGTTTGCGAGTGCATCAATACATGCCGACGTTTGGGGACGATAGAACGCGTACTTCCTCGACAATAGACTAGTCTGTATTTGCAGACCCATGCACACATTACATCACATTGCATGAACACAATTTAGTATAATGATGAGTTTCAAAATAATAGAATTTGTCTGGAAACCTGTTATTCTGCACTTGTTTGTAGAATTGACTACTGAAACTATAACATTTCATATAAGAATAGTATGGTGATGTTTCGGTTGCCTTGAACCTTCTCCTCACAGGTCTCCAGAGTGTGTGACCGAAGGTGAGCTTTATGAACTATCAATGAAATTCCCTCACGACAAATTCCACCATTTCTGCTATATTCTTAACGATACGGATTATAACGAGGCCGAAGGCATATTAGTTCGTTTTAGTAACAACTCTAGTAGCGCCGTACGGAAAGTCCTCGCAGACTGGAAGACGCGAACTGGTGGTCATCGACGTGACCTTGATGATGCCCTTGAGAAGGCTGGTGCAGGTGGGATGAAAATAGCAAAGGAGCAGAGAGAGAGACGGAGTGCTACCGAGCCTTGAGCCTGAAGGCAATATTTACTTGAACACCTGAAGTGCCAAATTCTTGCATGCACGCATGTGGTCAGGTTTCTGTACCTGTCAGCAAGCGACCCCGACCGTTCCAAGTGCTTGCAATGTAGCAATGGTAGTAGAGTCATGTTCATTATATTGTGCAGTGACATTGTATGCGCAAGGGTATCTATCGTTCAGTGCATTTATTCAAATATGCGATTTTTGTAGCATTTGCCTGTAAATATATATTTGTGTTTGTCCTCACTTCGTAATCATTTAATTTTGGCCTTCCAATCAAGGATACACTTGGAGACTAGGGCCTAGACACTGGGTGCATATTGAACTGGCACGTGTAGTTGCTCATATCACTCTGTGTAATCAAGGTTCCGTATCTCACAAATTGCAGCCAGCAAGCAAATATAACTTTCATGAGAAAGTGTCTCGAAATAAATTGTACTTTCGAAAATGTATTTGTTTTTGTGGCAAGATAGTCATTGATATTTGATGAAAACGTCCGTATACTTACTAAGAACATTGTTTAATAACGATTGGATGTTACTAACGTGGCTCTGCTTACGTTGGAGAAAATGTTTGTGAGTAGATATGGCAGGGTCCCTCTGAAGAGCAAGTCGTTCTTTTCTTTCTGATTTACCTAATTTCCGGTTCGGGTTTCTGATTGTCCAGAATACATGCACCTTTGGCAGTTTCTTTTTGGTTTGGCGCAGAGACTGAAGACGTTTGCTTTTAAATTTTCTTATGACTTACATTATTATGGGGCATCGTATTTTCGTTTTAAGACCATAAACATTCTTTTACATGCTATAATATATTGACATTATTTTAAATTGTATGGTAAGTGCAATATCTGTATGTATTTGTTCATGTTGTATTATAAAGCGTTCAAAAATAAAAACGAATATTAATAATATTAATTTGTCAGTTTGACAAAGGCAATTTGTCCACGGAGTATCTTGTTGAATTTTGTTGTTTTCTATACATTTTGACTCCGACCAGAACTTTTACTTTAATATTAACTTGTTATGGATAACACTATGATAACGATTTTATTACGTAATTTTAGTTTAATGAGTTGATGTTAATCCAATGAAAAGTGTATAATCATTTATGTGTGCTTTGACCCACGGACGTACAAAGGTCCATGATTGTACACAGAAATCTCAATCTGAATCCGATGTCCGTCTGTGACGATAATTGGTTATTATAAGCTGTTAGTGCCTTTGAACGGGAGCTCTATTTAGAGGCGGTCATGTAAATATGATATGATATGATATGATATGATATTGGAGGTATATTACAAGTCTGAAAATAGTGATAATTGTATGTATAATATCATGTGTGGTATATAAAGTTCATGAATGTCTTACAATTCTCGTAAAATGTAAAATATTTAAATATTTACCTTGAATATGATTGGAAATTCATCTGTTTCAGTACTATTAAAATAGTGCCAAGTATTAATGATCTATCTTTCATAATTTGTATACACAAATGTTATTTATGACTGTACTTTACAATATATGATTTTTAAAATTCCTATGCTGATATTCAAGATTATACAAGCCATATACAAAATATGTGCAATGTAATGATTGTGACCATGTAAATATGTTTTATATTTTCTGTGTAGGGTACTTTTGTATTATTTTAACACAAAATAGCTCGTTTTCCTCATTTAGCATTTGTATTATTTTTGTTGTATCTTGTATAAAATCCTATGTATTAAAGGCAACTGCAGCGTTCTCCTTTCTATTATCTTTCCAGGAATGATGATATTTGTGCAATTATGATCAATCTATGCATCAATGAACAAATGTTATAATTATGTTTAAACCATGTCATGTTCTATATATATACGTCTAATTCCAGTTCGTCAAAGACACTATGTATTCATTGCGTTTTACATATTGTTTTAAGATATTGTATATACCGAGACAATCATTGCTAAGGAGCATGTATTAAAAAAGCATATTCATAATGTGTATACAGTATACATAATGGAACGATGTAAAGAAAATTCCATTCAAAACCATTTTGCCAATAATTTGCAGAATATCTAATGGAAAAGGAAAAATGCAAAATCAATTACGTATTCCAATTGGTTCTATGCGAACAAAAATAACAACATGCGATTAAGCGTTATCCGTTACACAACAATATGATTCATGTTCCGTTTTTAATGTAGTAAATTGTGTATACATGTTTAACAAATGATTTTCAAAATGAATATAAATGCATTTGAATAATATTCAGAGACAGAGAATGGAGTAACAGCAGCTCAAAATTTTACCAAGTGCTTTCATGCACTTTGTTCGTGTACAGTTACTTTCCCTCGTGTGTCAGTACTTTTATACTTAATACATGTACATTATAATTGGTATAGCAGGACTTTCCATTTGCTTACACAATCACTTTGAATCGTAGGTTTATGCTTATAAGAAAACAACAATACCTATTATTTTGAAAGAAATCTTGTTTTCAACAATTAATAATTACCTAATTGTTTTAACGAACATGTTTGTGTCCCTGATATATACTGCCATTGTCTTTCTGTAGGATTGCAATGAGCAATAGAGAGTCTAATTAAGCCTTCAATTCAGTAGAAGAAAAATTGTAAAATAGGACTCAATCATTTCGGTGCTTATTATTTTTATGAAGCAGTTAGTATTAAATGATTCATGGTCTATTTTGATTGTAGTTAATTGTACAAGTATAAATGAAGAAAAATGTTGAATTAATATTTGAAATTAATATACATGTATACATGCATTTAAATGGCTGTTCAGAAACAGAGAATGGAGTTATAGCCAAGCAGGTCATAATTCTACCGAGTGCTTTCACGTATTTTGTTCGTGTACGATTACTTAACTTCTTTCAGACTGAATATACATGTACATTATAATTGTTACAGCAAGACTTTCCATTTGCTTATACAATCACTTTGAATCGTAGGTTTATGCATATAAGAAAACAACACAACAATACCTATGTTTTTTTAAAGAAATCATGTTTTCAACAATTAATAATTACCTAATTGTTTTAACGAATGTGTTTGTATCCTGGTATATACTTCCATTGTATTTCTGTATGATTGTTATGAGCAATAGAGAGTCTAATTAAGCTTTCAATTCTAGAAGAAGAAAATGTAAAATAGGACTCAATTTGTGGGTGCTTATTATTTAGATGAAGCAGTTATTCTCAAATATGATTCATGCTGTTTCGAATGTAGTACATTTTACATACACATATGAATAAAATGTTTTAATGAATATTTAAAATGAATAAACATGTATATGCATTGGAATGGCTATTCAGAGACAGAGAATGGAGTTATAGCTAAGCAGGTCATAATTCTACCAAGTGCTTTTACGAATTCTGTTCATGTACAATTATTACTTTACCTCTTTCAGACTGACACGGGCGTAGACATGTCATTGATACCCATTCAACTGGGGGGAGGGGGGGGGGTCTATTCATTCACCCCCCCCCCCCCCCCCCCCCGATGAATAGGTATTACGTAAGTCGCTACGCCCGTGCAGACTGAATATGCATGTACAATATACTCTTTATAGCAAGACATTTCACTTGCGTACAAAATTACTTTGGAAAGTAAGTTTTTGCTTATAAGAAAGCAACAATGTCTATTTTGGAAAGAAATCTTGTTTTCAACAATTCATAATTACCTATTTTTTAACAAATGGGCTTGTGCCCCTTATATATAACAACATTGTCTTTATATAGGATTTGAATGAGCAATGGATTCTAGAAGAATCCTTATGAAATATGATTCAAATATTTGGGCGGTTATTATTCAAATGAAGTAGATAAACCCATAATAGTGACGTCACTGCTGTGCAACGGAAACATGTGAAGGAAAATACTGCAGTTAACAGCAGTCGTATGCAAGTGGAAGCGCCATGTTGGTTTGGGCGTGAAAGCAATTATGTTACACCATATACACAATTATATCATGAGATATGAAAATAGTGATTTGAAATAATACAACGTGTCACATTAGTATTCCTTGTTGCTGATTGTGAATGTGTGGTCACATGTATGAATCGGTGGCTTCGTTGAAGTATAGTCCAATTGCATTTTGATTTGGAATATAAGGAGATACTAAATATTGTGTTGTATAAATAATGAGCAGTGAATAAAAAGATAATTAAGTGCAAATTATTTTGAAACATAACATTGTATGTTGACTCAAAATATGTTGAGTTGCATGAGGTGGAGATAACTATGGATTTTGTTGTGGCAATGTTGATGGCCTATTTCATTAATTAGGAATTAATTTCATGGGGATCGAAGCGTTCCATGAAGTCTATATGTAAATAGGAAATTAATAGTGACTTACATAATGTTTATAAGGAATAATGACTCTATATAAATATTTGTGGTATTTGTGTATTTTATAGTAATAGATTTTGAAATATAATTATGATTAAATTCATCAGTCGCATGAAAATGAATATGTTATCCATTGACAAAATACATTGTTTATGGTTTCATATGATATACATGTTCATTAATATTGAATTATTGATGATGGTTTGATTCATTCAACTATAAATCAGTCAAACGTAAAATGAATATTATACATACATTGTTGTCATTATTAATACCATCATTCTGTTCTAAGATTGATGAATGTGCATGTTTGTGTGACCGTTTTGTAGTCTTTCTATGTATGATTTATACAAATACCAACAAATGGAATTGATTGTTTATATAATAAATGTGATGCATGACAAATTATGTTAAAATCATACTCATTTGAATAAGATTTAGTGGTATTATGTCATATTCTAGACCTAAACGAATTGTGTATGCCACATTGAATACTATGCATAATGTGTATGTTGTATTCTTAATAATAATTCCATTAGTAATGAGAAATAGTGTACGAAGTAAACTTTATCTAACGAGCTGTATGTTCTTCTATAAAATGTGTTGTCTTTATTATAGGACAATGGTACTTAAAGTTCGTCCTTGAGTGTATGGATTTGTTTGTGTGTGTAATGTAGTGTTTAAATAAAAAGGTTGTTGTCAACAATCTCAATAAACTGGAGTCTATAGTATAAAATGTACAATACAAATGTCTACATTAACATATCCATTTAACAACTGTTTAATATTCTCTTGCACTGTATAAAAGCACAACAACAATTTAATGCAGGTTATTTCATGATAAAAGGAAATAACTTTGCTACATCCCTCGCCCTACAACCATTCATGCAAACACATCGGCACACACCTACACGTCAAGCCCCTTTCGGTAACATATACTCGCATTTCCATTAAAAACAACTCAATTAAAACATATAGAGAAACTGACCAGAAATATATTGTGATTAAAAGAAGTCAAAGAAAATGGGATTCCAACGGGATTCGAACCCGAGACCTCCGGATTGCTAGGCCGGTGCTCTTCCGACTGAGCTATAGATAACCCTAGACGGTGCTCGTCCCTGAAACCCCTTCATTCTCATTGCCAGAATGGTAAGAAGCTATTATAAACCTGACATAAACCCGAAGGATAGAAATCAACTTGGGGATATATGCGAGGGATCACCGAAGCGATACAGCTTTTTTGTAATAATTAATTAATTTTCTTTGCCTTCTTTTAATCACAATATATTCCTGGTCAGTTTCTCCATATGTTTAAATTAATTATTATCCTGGCAGTTCTGCTTGCTATGCGTACGAAACGCTATTCATAATGGGGGGGGGGGGGGGGGGGATCGCTATTCATAATAAAAATCAGGGTCGCTATTCATAATGTACACAAAGGGTCGAAAACAATAAAGCAGAAGATTTGATGCGCATGCGCATGAACGCGATCACGCAAGCATCCTCTCAGCACTGATAAAGGTATAACAATAATAATGCAAATGAGATACTACAGTTGTTTAACTAATACTATTATGTCATTTGTTTGTGTTTCTGTTAATGTGTTAGAGGTGTTGTGGCACGATCGGATGGCCGTAAGAATCAAAACCAGGGGATCCCGACAATCCCGAGTTCGAAACCAGTCTATATTCCAGGATTTATGTTTTATTTAACAAGATATGTCACTCAAATGGCTGCTCTCCACCCAGGATTAGTTTAAAAACCTAAACCGTGTATCAATATGGTTTATCGGTTGATCCCCCTATAGCGCCACCAACGAGAGTTCTGCGCAGCATCATTGATCTGATTTTTTCCATTTTTTGTTTCCATGAAAACACGTGTATAGAGTACAGAAGCCATGACGTCATAAAACACTTTTTTAGAATTTTCTAATTTTGACTTCATTTTCAGAAAGAGCATAACAAATAATGTCCAAATACCGAAAATCAAAGGAATAGGTAAGGTATTGGCTGAGATATGCCCATCTGAATGAATTTTACTTCAATGGGCAATCAGTGTTATAGTGCACTGGTTCATAAAGTTTTGAACCAGTGCACTATAACACTGATTGCCCATTGACAAAAAAAATCATTCGGATGGGCATATCTCAGACAATACGTAACCTTTTCCTTTGATTTTCGGTATTGGACATTATTTGTTATGCTCTTTCTGAAAATGAAGTCCAAATTTGAAAATTCTAAAAAAAAATGTTTATGACATCATTTATGACTTCACACTTCACCACTCTATATAATGTTCTATACGACACGTTAGTTTATTTATACCGTGTTATATAAAATTCTTGGCATTTTTTGTGTGTGAATCACATAATTGTATTCCTATTGAGGCGAAAGATAGCTGAAAGTGTCACTTGTTGTACTTATGTTTCACTATTCACCATAACTTTTGCACAGTTATTAAACACTTGGTCATAGGCTACATTGGAAATTTCACAGATTACTCATTGGGACATATCAGATCACAGAAATGTATATTTACTCAACCCTTTGTCAGTTTTGCACATGTCAAAAAAAAATCCTATTAAAACCCCTACGACAGGCAAGTCTCTGTCAAACCTGATGATTCACACTCTTCTCCACACTCTTTTTGACTTGCACGCAGCATCTCAAATTTTAGAAACATCTTTTAACCAAATTTTGCAATCTACATGTACTTTTGAAAATGCAATATTTTCAATTATGCAACACAACTACACCCTACAATAATGTACACTTCATTTTACCTAATAAGAATAGAAACCGTGTCATAATTTTTTAATTATTTACACTCAAAAGTGTGAAGAGTTTATTAAACACACAGTAAACAGTAAACACACGTGGGAAAAGACGAACTTAGTTCATCAAGTCAAACAAATAATTATATCTGTATGAATTGCGTTACAAAAAAATTCAAAAGCGGGGAAATTTACAAATATACTTGACACTGATGCACTAGAGCATGTGTAACAAACAAATTTCGCACAATTTGTTCGAGTAGAATCTGCATTCTATCCACTGTCTGTAGGTTCAAAGTTCAATCAACTGAAATTTCGTATACCGTATTGTATATGGATGAACGCATAGTGCTTTGTGTTAATCGCTGCGTGATAATACCATCATACTCATGCACACAATAATTATGTTTTAGGAAAGGACCAAAATGAGTATAATATATACGTTGCATCCCAAACAGGAACTGCAGTAGTTACTGGTTGAGAAGATTAACATTCCTCTGCCATCGTTTCACCACATTTGCAAGAGATTTTACTCAATCTTCAAACTTTTGTTCTAGAATTAGGAATATCGACATTTCTATGTTAAGCGATCGAATACTATAATATTTGCGATTATCGGTACTCAGCAACCACGACTTGTGACTGACTACTCCCAATCCCTTTATAAACTGTCAATTAGATTTCCAGTTGTATCATCAATGTGTCTTTGTGGATATATTTACAAACATAAAACGGCATCACGGTCGTTTAGACCGGCACTGTATACACCGTATACAAGCTAGCGGATTGAATGAGCCATTGGAGGGAGGAAAGGGGTATCATGGAGATGGTATAGTCAGGAGCAAGACATCCATTTCTACAGAAAAGGCAGCACTCCAAGATTCAGGAACCGATATCAGCTAGACGAGAGACCTATCATGTTGACAGTATTAGGCTTTAGAAGGCACTCGTCGAACCAACGAAGTCACTGGACTCAATGCAGGCAGGCCAGGGGGAAAGAAAATACAAATCGTAAACATTTACGATTTGCTGTACGCCTACACTTTATGAGAGATAATTGTTACTTATATTGTGTTAACAATTAAGGATTTTTAATCACAGCGAACCAGAGAGGGAGAAATGATTGATTTTCCGTTGTATTGGTCAAAATTTACGTGTTCTTACAAGGACATCTAACACGCTATCGATATTTAGCACCTCCGAAAAAGAAGAATTTCCGGGACATATCTCCCGCGAAATGAAGAACTTGAACACCATGCTTAGACCGGAATCCAATTCAGGAGCTACATATTGTAAGGTGACCTTTTAATGAAGGAACGAAACACTTTTTGTAACGATTGACAATTTAATGTGAATTGAACATGTGAAGCATATCTGTTTAACATTGGATTGTACGAAATATCTATATACCGAAGTCTGGACATTTAGACGATTTATCCATAGGGATATAGTGGCCGATCTGCTTGATCCTGGATGTATATCACCGTTGACTACAACCCTTTTTCTATATCCGTGGGAAAATATTTCTTGTGAATTGTACGGAGAAATGTCTACTAAATCATAATGTTAGAAATGGATCAATATCCTGGTGGTCAAAATCGAAAGACAACCAAAACGATTGACATTTGAATTTGGTAATATAAACACTACAACGAATTAACCATGGCAGGAATGGAATCTGAAATAACGGTTAATACGAGAAAAGTACCGTTAAATAAGGTAGCAAATACTGAAAACCAGAAGTATCCGATACGGACCGGTGTTGATATGAACCAGATATATAAGGTATGGACACTCATGCACGAAGCATCACAGAAATTTCATAAAGAAACATTCATATATCCAAAAGGTCAAGGGACTGGTATCAACAAGAGTCAAAGTAAAGAAAATACATCCATGTATACAGCACCTCATGATGGTCATCTCAATACTCTGGAATATCTAACAGGTCGAGGGGCTGATGTCAAAGAAAGAAATCAATATGGGATAACAACTCTGCTTGAAGCATTGTGTACGGGTAACCTCGATATAGTGAAGCATCTCATAAGCCAAGGGGCTGATGTGAACGAGAAGCACATGGATGGGGTCACAGCCCTGCATATGGCGGCATATGGAGGTCGTCTCGATATAGTAAGATATCTGATAAGTCAAGGAGCTGATGTGAACGAGAAGGACATGAATGGAGGCACAGCCCTGCATATGGCGTCATATAAAGGTCGTCTCGATACAGTGAAATATCTGATAAGTCACGGAGCTGATGTGAACAAGGATACTCCTGATGGGATAACAGCCCTGTTTTTTGCATCACGGGGAGGGCATATCGACATAGTGAAATATCTAATAAGTAGAGGCGCTGATGTGAACAAGGAGGATACTAATGGGGAAACAGCCCTGCAATTAGCATCAGGTTTAGGCCATCTCGGAACAGTGAAATATCTGATATTCCAAGGTGCTGATCTGAACAAGGAGGATACTCTAGGAGGAACCGCGCTTTATTACGCATCGCTGAATGATCACGTTGATACAGTTAAATATTTGATAACTCAAGGGGCTGTACATAATGGAAGATTTGATGGACAGACAGCCCTGCATGCTGCATCACTGAATGGTAATATAGGTGTAGTGAGATACCTGATACGTCAAGGGGCTGTTGTGAACAAGGAGGACCATGGCGGGAATACAGCCCTGCATGCTGCATCACTCAAAGGTCATCTCCGAACAGTCACATATTTGATAAATCAAGGGGCTGATGTGAACAAGGAAGATAGTGATGGGAGAACAGCCCTGAATGCTGCATCACTGTATGGTCATCTCAATACAGTCAAATATCTAACAAGTAAAGGGGCAGATGTAAACAAGGGAAATAAAACTGGAAAAACAAGCCTACAAGCCGCATCACATGAGGGGAATCTTCGTACAGTCAAACATCTGACAAGCCAAGGAGCTGATGTTAACAAGGAAGATGATACTGGATTTACAGCCCTACATGTTGCATCACTAAATGGCCATTTGGATATAGTCAAATATTTGACAGGTAGAGGGGCTGACGTAAATAAGGAAAATAATGACGGGGATACAGCCCTTCATGCTGCATCATTGAATGGTCATATCGATGTAGTTGAATATCTGACAAATCAAGGAGCTGATGTGAACAAGACAGATAGTAAGGGATGGATAGCACTGCATGCTGCATCAGTGAGTGGTCATCTCGATATAGTTAAATATCTCACAAGTCAAGGGGCTGATGTGAACAAGGGGAATCAATTTGGATGGACAGTTTTGCATTCAGCATCGATAGCAGGCCACATCGATACTGTCAAATATTTGGCAAGTCAAGGGGCTGATGTAAACAAGGAGGATGCTAAGTGTACAACGGCTCTGCATATAGCATCAATGAATGGTCATATCGATATAGTTAAATATCTGATGAGACAAGGAGCTGATGTGCATAAGATAACTACTGAAGGATGGACAGCCCTGCATGCTGCATCGCAGGATGGTCATCTCGGTACAGTGAAATATCTTCTTGCAGAAGGCGCTCGGATCAACACTCGTGCCATTGGCGAAATTACTGCTTTACATGCATCAGCATCAACTGGACATCTTGATGTTGTAAAGCATCTCTTATGTCGAGGAGCCGACTGGAAGCTTAAAGATGCTAATGGATATACAGCCCTCCAAAATGCATCGCAAAATGGGCAAATGCATGTTGAGGCGTATCTGCTACGAATAGAATCAGAAAGAGATGCAGAGAGGAAAGATGAAAGGTTTGTATCTGGCAATCTAACACACAGTATCTAGTAAGATAGGAAATCATTGAAAATTTGCCAAATTGTAATAATAGATCATAAAAAGGGGTTATTAAAAATTATATTGATGTGTTTTAATCAGCTACAACGGGATTATTGGCCTATTACTGATTATGGTACTTAGCCTTTCTTACTCAGGCGTAAAATTATGAAAGTAATCATATCACTTATTCCACCATGAACCGTAAAATCTGTGCATGTGACATTTACCTATTCTTATATTTATACCTGATTTATAAAAATGTGCATGAAGTAATAATGTTAAAACCCCGGAAAAATATATAACAAATTAGCAATTTTCTTCTGGTATTATTTTCATTTAGACAACAAATAAGTACTTGGTCATTTCTAATAATTTTCTTTTCAGGTGTTCATCTGGAATTGACCCTCAGCATGGCACAGGTAAATTTCCAATGCATTTTGTTCTATGATATATCATAGAAGTCATAATTTTCGGCTAGTGCTACTCAATGGCTCTTTGTTCAACTATATAATTATTAATAGAGGACACTTTGTTTGAATGGACAATCTGTGCGGGTCGAGGTTTGGTGACAATAAGATTGCAAGCCGCTAGTTTATAGACACCTTAGTTTCTTAGGGAGTGGAGCAATCTGCTTTTAAACGTGATGTTCATAATTACACGCAAATTAAATTGCTGACAAATAAACCCAACATGTAAGTAATGCAGTGGCGTACTGAGCAAAACTTTTTGCAAAACCAGTATTATAGAGCGTAATGGCAGGGTTGCCAAATTTGAGCAAGCGGCGAGTCTGGGACACTGCGAGGGAGCGAATCGAGGCTGAGTGTGGGAGGGGGTGTCTTCCCTCCCACGGTATGGAACTTTTGCATTTTGGGACTTACAACTGCTATCTGGTGCATAGGTAGTACGGAAATTTGGACTTGACGTCATGTACCAAATGTAGGTAAGTTCGTCATGATTTTAACGACTGGAAAAAACAATTATATTTGTTTCATGAAGAAAACATTATCATGAGATATGCACCCCATACAAGTAATCTTCGCAAAGTGACGTATATTATACAGTAAAAACATTCCACCAAATGCTACATTATTGATGATGCATCATATTACATAAACAAGATAAACCATGCTTAGACAAGACCGATTCCCTAGGGGGTTAAGGGGAGCTTTTTAATTGTGTTACTTGAAATTATCTAGTGCATACCTAAGAAGTAAATTTGACTCGAGAAACACCCTTATTTAAATCACTTGTACCGAATTAGAAATAAGCCATGATTCTATCTGACATTGTAGAAAATGACCAAAATTGGAACATGACACATAGTGTCACTTAAAGGTAACGTTGAGTATTGGTCAAACTTAACTTTAGTAACCAAAACCTGCACGATTACGGTACAAACTAATAGTTATAACTTCACCATGCTCGAAAAATATTCACAATTACAAACGACAAAGTAAAACCCCTGTTATCATTAAAAAAGAGCCGTTACAACTCCAAGTGTCAAATTAACTCTAGAGAGAAGCGCTAGCGTTCTAGGTCCTCCTAATACGGGACTGTAATGCGCGGTAATAGTTACCGCGCATATTCATGTATTCTGTTCGGAGTCGCGCTAACACATGGAGATAAGACGAGGAGGCGCATATATCACTGATTTTTTGCGGAATGGAGGGAAAAATCATAATTTTAATCCACCCGATAGTTGGATCACATAATGGAGAGTGAATTGGTGGTAAGTACCGTATCATATGTATAGTTTTAAGCACAATTAGCGTGCTTATAAATATTAATTTTCAGTCCCGTATTAAGAGGACCTAGAACGCTTGCGCCTCGCGCTAGCGTTCTCTAAAAAGTGATACCCGGACGTCAATCACTTTTATACAAATTTTAAAAGCACATTTCACAACAATTAGACCATTTGAATGGGAATTATTATTATTTCCCATGTTTTTTTCGATGATCTTTCATATGGAATTGAAATCAACCAAATCCGTTTGGGGGGGGGGGGGCACTTTGGAAAATTACCAATACTCAAGGTTACCTTTAATACACACTTAAGACACCCCAAAACAAACACTACTCGAACTAAAATACAGATCTTGGTATCTTTTGTTAAAGATGCCTTATCCCGTGATTATAGTCGTCGCGTTTCTTTATAATAACAGGTATCACGTTCCATGTTTTTTGTTTTTTTTTGTTGGGGGGGGGGGGGGGGGTGGGGGGATACACCATTTAAACACTAGCTGTTCCTCATAAAGTGGGGATATTCTTTTTTTATATCCAACTTCATTCTTTTTCCTGTTTTTGCGCCTAATGAATAATTTTAGACCAAATTATAATGATCATATAATGTGTCCAAACTACCAATGTATAATAAATTGTGCATGTACATTTGCATTGATTAATGGAGCCTTTTGATTTGAGCTTTCAAAGGCAGTGTCTTTGATGATTGGCCCCTTTCCATCTCCAAAGCGTATGTCCAACAAGTCATCGTTATGTGTCACTTCTCACAGTTGGCTGTAAAATGTTCAACCAAAATTGCCTCAGAGGGTCTTTAGGCCATACCAGAAAAGGGTGTCAACAAGCAATGTCCAATATTTCGATGGAATGTCGCAGGTTACGGTCTGTCGAATCATCAGACGTCATCGGGAGGAGGGTACATTCAAGCCACAGGAATCTCTAGAACGTGTCAAAAATGTCAAAAAAGGAGTCTTCGCCGTCTATGAAGAAGATAATTATGAACTCAGCGCCTTCCGCCAAACTTTACATCAGAGATCGCTCTAACATGCTTACCGAGTAAGACAAACTACCAATGTTCACTCCAAACCATGCCACCAAGATTTACTGGACGTTCCTGGAGTACATAACATCCTTGATGGAAGACATATGGCTCGTCGATTACGTAGCGAGAAGCTCGAAGATTTATACATTCACAAAACGACTTGAGGTTGTGACGGCCCAATTGTGGTATGCCTCGTACCCATTAAGATGACATATCAGAAGTGACCACGAGGCGATCTTCTGTACTCCCTAGTCCAGGGACGTCCGGTAAATCTTGGTTGCATGGTTTGGAGTAGACACTTGGCAATTTGTCTTGCTCGGTGACCATGTAATAGCGATCTCTGATGTACAGTTTGGTGTAAGGCATTGATTCCATAGTGTCTTCTTCACAGACGGCGAAGGCTCCTTTTTGGAATTTCATGTTTTTGGGGCACAGGTTAAGCCATTGTAATCATCTATCCTGGTGGTCAATCAAAGACTTCCTAGAAATTCCCGTCGCTTTAATTGACCCTCCTCGCGATGATGTCTGAGGATTTTGCCAGACCGTAACTGCGACGTACCAACAAAACTGTGGACATTGCTAGTTGACACCCCTTCCTGGTGGAGCACTAGTATCGTTTGGCGTGTAGCCAATGGCGTTAGACGGGGTATGACCTAGATACCCTCTGTGCCGATTTGGGTTGAAAATTTTACAGCCAACTGAGAAATTACCCATAACGATGACTTGTTAGACAAACTTTTTGGAGAAGGAAAGTGACTAATCATCAAAGGCACTGCTTTTCAAAGCTAAAAACAAAAGGCTTAATTGATTCATGTAAATCTAAACAACAATTTATTGTACATTGATAGTTTGGACACATTATATAATCATTATATTTGGTCTAAAATCATTCATTAGGCGCAAATATCAGAAAAAAGACTGAAGTTGGATCTAACAAAAATATTCCAACTTCATGAGCAACAGTGTATTTTACGATTGCTCCTTGTTGAAATTTTCCAGGTTTAAAGGGACTTAGTAACATTGTCCAAATCCTCAAAATAAAATTTTAATTCTAGCGGTTCCCTTATACCTTGTTGTATTCGTGTTAACAATAAAATCATGGGACAAGTTTCGGTTTGTCAAATTTCCCTTTCGTTACAAAGATATGTATGATTGAAGTATTCAGATAAGAAAAACTCCGGGCGAGTTTTTCTTCCGTGTACAAAGTGAGTGCAGTGAGTTACTGAATATCACTTTGCATTTTCGCTCATTACTTGGCCATATAATGTCCATTTGACTTGAAATTTTCACACAATACCCTGTGGACATATGATATAACAACAATATACATTGCACCAACCATTCATCACTTTTTGCACATGTCAACAAAGTTACTAGATCCCTTTAATGATCGCGCAGTGATTTTTGCCATGATAAAATGTTTTGTATGTCGTGCACTGGATTATAAATTGCACAACCATCAATGACTTTGAACGATTGTGCAGTGTTTAGACTCTAATTTAGATTTTGAATAGGTTTACGACTGTACAATCACTTTCCACAGCATACGGGATTTTTGACCATCTCGGCGGTGAACTGCACGTTGCGCATTATGACGTCACTGTCTACATTCCTCCCGGAGCTCTGGAAGAAGGGTTCACGCACGTGATTTCCATCGAGATCCTGACGAGGCCTCCTGACGACTTGATCTTGGAAGACGATGAGATGATTGTCAACTTTGGCATCCGCTGTACGCCATCTGGCCTTAGGTTTAAGAAGCCTATCATAGTGTCGATGCCCCATTGCGCCATATTCACTGACCCGGAGAGTGTGGAGAATGTGGTCTTCGCAAGAAGTGGTGATGATTCCGGTAGGCGCTATGTCTTTCTTTTAAAAATTAATCAACTCACGAGATGAATGTTTAAGCACATGTTCACGTGACGGTTAGCAGTACAATAATATGATGAAACAATTTATACAGAGAATCAATTAGATGAAAATACAGAAACATATCTTATCCATAGGACCTTGCAAACTTAAGGAAAAACTACGGTAATTACTATGTTATGCTGTATTCCACTCTTTCTATATCAAGCAAGAGTGTTGCGTGATCTTGATATCAGACATAGATCAGAATAAACATACTAATACATGAGCAGTCAAGGCTGAAAATATGACTCATGTCCAAAGACTTACTCGATAACACTTTAACAAAACATTTGTTATGTGATTACCGTAAATACCGGCGTAATCGCCGCATATAACTATCATCGCTTATAATTATACCATTCTAATAATGCCAGTGGTAATTTAAGAAGACGACCATCATAGCCTATTGGATAACAATCATATAATATTGGCAGGGCTGATACAACTGGGTCTCTCTTGACCTCCCAATTTGATTCGTCTTTTCATTGTAAAGAGCAAACAAGATTAATTGGCTCTCCACCAATACAGCTTCATCGTGGTCTCAGGATGACACAGTGGAATGCCTCTTCAGCAAGGACAGGGTAGAACTGCGACTGACTCACTTCTCCTGGTTCTGGAATTGGTTGAAATCGTGGTGGTCCGTCGAGGCTATTCGGGTTTCCTTTGTCCCCTTCCTTCCAGCCAAAATGCCGTATGATCGTATACCGATTCTTCAACTGTACCTGTTCAAAACCTTAAATGGACAGTTTGAGGTGATTGGATTGTTTCTCTCATCGTTTCATAACAATGCCTTTCCTGTTTGCGTATAATTGTATTCCTGTTGCAGCATTACACAATCATTAATTTGCATTTGATCTTCATTAAACCAAAGCCATTCTGTTTAATTTTCTTGGAAAGTAGTTTTCTCGATTCAGGCGCTTTGGTTATTTTAAAGTGCGAAGGCCTTTATCTCAAATAAACCTTTCAGTGACCATCCATTTACGAAAGGTTACTATATAGGCACAGCCATCATTAACTCTGCAACGCGAGGCCATGTGATGGCTGGACTTCCTTTTATGTACATATTATTTTATTTATTTTTATTTTTGTTCCAGTAACTTTCATCTCGTCATATTTGTTGGATGACGGACATAAATACATATTATTATGAATATGTACTTTTGAGGTTGGAAAATAACCGTTCATTAATCATGAACTACGTAAAAATAAGTATTTTGTGTATTGTAATCAGTATTCAGTAATGTATAATGGAATCACATAGCCAATTATGATATTTTGGTAGTGATCATGTAACGTTGAGATATAGATTTCTTTATTTTGGGAAGTATAATTATAATTATACAACTTGTGTGAAAGCTTACAGTAAATTGTAATAAACATAAAATGCATTTATGACAACAGAATGCAGAAGCAAACAAAAAATCGTGCCATTGTTGCAATGCGGCTTTCATTTTGTGTTGTAGCTGATACGACAACAAGAAGAGAACTTGCCGTTGAAGTACCGGCCTGTCTTGGCAGAAGATATTTTGGATATAAGTGCAACAGTGAGGGATGATCTGGCTATCACTTGCACCTTGCACAGTAAGCCGACTGAGCAAGAGTCGACAAAGGTAAAATATGGCGGTGTAAAAAAATCAGAAATATTATAGAGCGATATGATGATGATGACAAAAATATAATGTTTACATGTTGTTCTGCTTTGAGAAATTATAATATTTATGTTTCCTGATGGTGTTCATGAATTCGTGATTTTAATTTGTCATCAACTTCATATGTCTTTTTCACATATAAAACATACTACCGCGGGATTATTATTTTGCAACGTTCAATACATTTTCATATAAATTATATCCATAGGTCGTACCATACGATGAGCTACGTACTATATTACGGAGGGACGTGATGTTCCCCCTGGACTTGACCCAGTGCCCGAACGACAGTCACTTATCGTTGCTGCTGAAGCAAAAAATGATCAGAGACATTTATCTTAGAACGGGATACAAGGGTACGTGTATCTTTTTTTTAAAATTCATTTATTCATTTTTTTAGAGAGAAGTGAGGTACACAGAATTACAAATTTGTGTCCGTGGAGACATTAATTTATTTCATAATTCGTCCATCGATTTTCTTTGATGGTTCTATTCAGATCATGCAATGTTGACATTAATGACTGGCTAATATTTTTGGCAAATTAATAAATTTAGATTTAACTGGGAAACAGTGCATGGGTACGGACGAATTTTCTCAATTTAACATGCACCTGCATTCCTTTATCATTCTGAATGCTGCATATTTTCAAGTTAGCACCCATTATGGTTAATGGTTTGTTTATAATTTTGACGCGTCAAACATGCTCTGCTTCAAACGACTGTATCATAATGATAGTTTCATTTCAATTGCCATGCCATATTTCTACATAAGCATGATACATATGACACACGATATTTCAATAAGCAATATAATAATTGTTTAATTGTCGCATTAATCAGTATATTCGTGGTTATTGTGATTATTTTAGATGATGATGTCTCAACGGTTGATGTTGCTAGTTGTGCTAGTCCGAGTCCCTCCAAGGACACTCTTCCCAGCGTAACTCACGGGTGAGTAGGGGACGAAAAGACAACAATTACTTAAGAAACTTAGAATAAAAGACAGAAAACAGCATTATAGCATGTGGGTTGTGACCTCAGCTTTTGACTGTATTGGAAGAGAGTTAAAAGAGAGTTACTGTATATACCACACCAACGTCGCGTGTTTTGTTTTTCTTTGGGTCAGGCAACCCTCTTCCTTGTGGTCGCGGAATTGGTCTGGCAGCGGAATAAGACTGGGCAATGCAATTGCAATTGCTAACTTTAATTTTCATATAGTTTTAGCTACCAAATTTAAACAATGCCACTAAATATTACTATAACCACAAAATCTAACTATAGCAACCAAATATGACATATCGCCACCATATTTACGGTTAGGATTATAGTTTTGTTCGCAACCATATTCTTAAAAATTGAAGTTAGCAACCAAAAATTATGTATCGGCAAGTCGGACAAAATCCGCGCGCGGATCTTGTCTTATTCCGCGGCCGGACTTATTCCACTACCACGTCACCCTCACCCGCAGGCTTCACATCTGAATCAATGCGAGACTTAGAATATAATTGTCTTAATTTACTAATAAGTATTACATGCCCTAGCCCAAGTTAGTTTACCTGGCCTATACGGTAACATATGAGAATACACATAATACGTATGAATTGTTAATGCATGAATAACATCATATTCACAGGTCTCTAGAGATTGTGACCGAGGATGAGCTGTACGACCTGTCAGAGAATTTCCCCCACAACAAATTCCACCGATTCTGTCATCATCTTAACGGTGTGGATTACAACGGGGCCGAAGCCATTTTAACTCGCTTTAACCACGACTTCAGTAAAGCCACACGAAAAGTCCTTGCAGACTGGAAGACGCGAACTGGTGGTCATCGACGTGACCTTGATGATGCCCGTGGGAAGGCTGGTGCAGGTGGAATGAAAATAGCCAAGGAGCAGAGAGAAAGACAGAGCGCTACTGAGCCTTGAGCCTGAGGACAACAGCTGAAGTGCCAAATTCTTGCATGCACGCATGTGGTCAGGTTTCTGTACCTGTCAGCAAGCGACCCCGACCGTTCCAAGTGCTTGCAATGTAGCAATGGTAGTAGTATGTTAATTATATTGTGCAGTGACATTGTATGCGTAAGGGTATCTATCGTTCAGTACATATATTCTAATCTGCGATTTGTTTAGCATTTGCCTGTAAATATATATTTGTGTTTGTCCTCACTTTGTAATCATTTAATTTTGGCCTTCCCATCAAGGATACACTTGGAGACTAGGGCCTTCACACTGGGTGCATATTGAACTGGCACGTTTAGTTGATTATATCTCTATGTGTGATCAAGGTTCCGTATCTCACAAATTGCAGCCAGCAAACAAATATAACATTAATAAGAAAATGTGTCGAAATAAATTGTACTTTCGAAAATGTATTTGTTTTTGTGGCAAGATAACATTGATATTTGATAAAAACGTCCGTATACTTACTTAGAACATTTTTTTAAATAACGATTGGATGTTATTAACGTGGCTCTGCTTACGTTTGAGAAAATGTTTGTGAGTAGATATGGCAGGGTCCCTCTGAAGAGCAAGTCGTTTTTGTTCTTTCCGATTGACCTCATTTCCGGTTCAGGTTCCTGATTGTCCAGAATACATGAACCTCTGGCAGTTCCTTATGGTGTGGCACCGAGAGTGAAGACGTTTGCTTTGAAATCTTAACCGAAATAACTTGCTTACGGGGCATCGTGTTTTCGTTTTAAGACCGTAAACATTATTTGACATGGTACAACAAATTAACAATATTTTTAATTTTAAGTGCAATATTTGTATGTATAATTGTTTATGTTGTAATATAAACCGTTCAAAAGTAAAAATGTACTATCAATATGTTAAGGAAAACATTATGATGAGGATTTTATTACACAATTTTACACAAGAATTTAATTCTTGATATCAAGAAATCGAATTCTGGATATCATGAATTTTATTATTGATATATAAAAACAGAATTCTTGATATCAAGGATTGAATTCTTGTTATCAGGAAATATAAATAATTGTTCAAACGGCTTGCCATTTGTGCGATCCCGCCCGACATGCGATCGAGAACGAAATTTGTTAACATGTCCAAAACCTGGCGACCGAAACCGACACCACCCTTGCGGACGCGAGTTATAGCGATCTGGTGCGGCCATTGGTGCACACCTTGCGACTTAACCACAGATCTCAGGGGATCGCTCCTATTCGGGCAAGATCGCTCTAGATCGCTAGGCGCAGATCGCAAAGTGGGCACTGGGTTTATGAAAAAAAACTCGCAAAGCGGATTATGATGTCAAAACGAGCAATAGCGAACAATACCTGACTATAATCCTCAACGATGCACGCATGCGTGGAAATAGGGAAAATGCATTTCTCAGGGGAAGTCGCCGTGAGATCGCATAGTGGGCACCAAAAAGATCGCGTACGCAATGAGATCGGACTGACTCGCGGCGAACTGGTGCGATTCACACCGAACCGAGATCGCTAGCAACTCGGGCTAGATCGCAAGCTCAGATTGCATAGTGGGCACTTGGCTTTAGTACATGTATACTGTACGTGCTTTGGACCACGGACGTACAAAGGTCCATGATTATGCAAAGAAATGTGAATCTGAATCCGATGTCCGTCTGTGACGATAACTGGTTAGTATTAGCTGTTAGAGGGAGCTCTATTTAGAGGCGGTCATTTGAATATGATATGATATGATATGGGATGTATATCACAAGTCTGAAAATAGTGATAATTTTATGTATAATTTCATAAAGTGTTGTATATACAGTATATGAATGTCTTACAATTTGTGTAAAATGTTAAACATTTAAATATCTACCTTAAATATTATTGGAAATTCATCTGTTTCAGTACTGTTAAAATGCATCTATTATAATGTTTATACCAAATGTTATTTATGACTGTACTTTAAAATATATGATTTTTATATTCCTATGCTGATATTCAAGATTATACAAGACATATACAAAATAAGTGAAGTATAATGATGCTGTCCGTGTAGATCTCTGTTAATATTCTGTATATGGGTAAGGTTGTATTGTTATTTTTAACACAGAACATCTTGTTGTCTTATTACCATTTGTATTTTTGTAAACCTTTTATAACATCATGTTTGTATATATATGAGTCAATTACAGCGTTCTCCTTTGTATTCTCCTTCAAGGTATCATGATAATTTTGTAATTATGATTAATCTATGCATCAATGAACAAATGTTTTAGTTATGTGTAAACCATTTCATGTTCTATAAATACGTCAATACCAGTTCATCAAATGCATTATAAATTTAGCGTGTTTGGTATTACTGTTTTAAGACCTGTTATATACCGAGACCATCATTTCTGGGAAAAATGTATTACAAATTATTTGTATAATGTTACATTATATATAATGGAACAATACCTAGACAATGATTGCGAAGTAAAGTCTATTCAAATACATTTTCGCCAATAAATTGCAGAATATCAGGAATAGGAAAAATACAAAATCAATCATTTATTTCGTTTGGTTCTTTGTGAACAAAAAAACAACAACACGCGATTAAGCGTCATTCATAACACACGCTTATGATGCTCTGTTTAAAATTTTGTAAATTGTATATACATAAAGAAAATGTTGAATGAATATCTAAAATGAAAATAAATGCATTTGAATACTATTCAGAGACAGAGAATTGAGTTATAGCTAAGCAGGTCAAAGTTCTACCAAGTGCTTTCATGCACTCTGTTCGTGTACAATTACTTTGCCTCTTTCAGACTGCATATTCATGTACATTATAATTGTTATACAGGACTTTCTATTTGCTTACACAATCACTTTGAATCGTAGGTTTATGCTTATAAGAAACAACAATAGGTACCTTTTTGTTTGGAAAGAAATCTTGTTTTGAACAATGTATAATTACCTAATTGTTTTAACGAATGTGTTTGTGTCCCTGATATATACTTCCATTGTCTTGTAGGATTAATATGAGCAATGGAGAGTATGACTACAATTTCAATTCTAGAAGAAAAATTGTCAAATAGGACTCAATATTTGGGTGCTTATTATTTAGATGAAGCAATCTCAAATATGATTCATGTTCTGTTTTGAATGTAGTTCATTGTACATACACATATGAATAAAATGTTTTAATGAATATTTAAAATCAATATACATGTATATGCAGTGGCGTACCCAGGATTTTGTTTAAAGGGGAGGGACTTTTCTTCAGAAAAAATGTCTGTCAGCAGGGGGGTGGGGGGGGGGGAGGGGGGGGTAGTCATAGCAAATTGTCGATGCCGAGACCAAGTTCAAGACCGAGAACACGAATTTTCGAGACGGAGACCAAGACCCAGACAAAAATATGGTAAGCGGGGGAGGGGGGTAGTTGTAGAAAATTTTCGAAGCCGGAGACCACAGTTTGTTGACATTTTCGAGGCCGAGACCACGGTTTTTCACACTTTTCGAGGCCGAGACCTTGTGATTGAGAATCCGGTAAGCGGAGGGGGGGGGGGGGGGGGGGGGGGGAGTAGTCGTTGATAATTTTCGAAGCCGAGAGCAACATTTCTCGACATTTTCGAGGCCGAGACCACGGTTTTAAGACATTTTCGAGGCCGAGACCAGGGTATTTAAACATTTTCGAGGCCGAGACCACGGTTTTTCGCACTTTTCGAGGCCGAGACCATCAAAACTGACGGTCGAGACCGTTAAAATTTAAAAGGGGGAGGGGGGGGGGGGGGTTTCAACCCCCCCCCCCCCCCCCCCTGGGTACGCCTATGAATTGTGTATATGCATTTGAATACTATTTAGAGACAGTTAATGGAGTTATAGCTAAGCAGGTCATTAGTCTGCCAAGTGCCTTCACAAATTTTGTTCGTGTATAATTACTTTTATACTCAGACTGAACGTTATAGCAAGACTTTTCCCTTGCGTACTACATCACTTTGAAAAGTACATTTTTGCTTATAAGAAAACAACAATGTCTATTTTGGAAAGAAATCTTGTTTTCAACAATTCATAATGACCTATTTTTGACCAATGGGTTTGTGCCCCTGATGTATAATACCATTGTCTTTTTTTTTATAGGATTTTAATGAGCAATGGATTCTAGAAGAATCCTTATGAAATAGGATTCAAATATTTGGGCGGTTATTATTTAAATGAAGTATATAAATCCATTGCAGCGCCATGTCGGTGTTGGCATGTAAACAATTTTGTTTTACCATTTACACATTTATATCATGAGATATGATAATATTGATTTTAAATAACACATAGTGTCACATTAGTATTCCTTGTTGCTGATTATGAATGTGTTTTTTTTTTAATAATGTGCACGTTAAATTGGTCACACGTATGAATCGGTGGCTTTTCATTTTGATTTGTAAAATAAGGAGATGCTATATAATGTGCTGTATAAATAATGAGCAGTGAACAAAAAGAGTAGTAAGTGCAATTTATTTTGAAATATAATATTGTATGTTGACTCAAAATATGTTGAGTTGCATGAGGTGGAGATAACTATTGATTTAATTGTGGCAATGATGATGACCTATTTCATTAATTAGGAATAAATTGTATGGGGATCGAAGCGTTCCATGTAGTCAATGCAAATATGAAATGAACAGTGACATAAACATTGTATATAACGAATAATGACTCTATGTAAATACGTGTGGTTTATATGATATACACATTATAATAATGGATGATAAAATATACGTATGACTAAATTGATCAGTCGCATGAAAATTAATATGTTTTTCCATTCTCAAGATACATTGTTTATGGTTTCATATGATATACATTACAAATTAATTATTGATGATGATTTTCATTTATTCGACTATAAATCAGTCAAACGGAAAATGAATATTATACACGCAGATTTGCCATTATGAATTGCATCATTCTGTTAGAATGATGAATGTGCCTGTTTGTGTGACCATATTGTAGTCTTTCTATGTATGATTTATTGTTGTGTTGATAACAATGTAATATTGTTCAAATTATATTATGATGATGCATGTTTACAGAAACAGAATTTCCAGTGTTTGACAAATATATATATACCAAAAATGGAATATTGATTAAATTTATCGTTTATACAATAAATGTTATGCATGATAAATTATGATGAAGTCATACGATTTAGTGGTTTTATCTGATATTCTAGACTTCAACTAATTATGTATGCCACGTTTATACTTTGATGTGTATGATGTGTATTTTGTATTCTTAATTCTATTCATAATAATAAAATATTATATTATGTTAACTTTATCTATGTTCTTCTTTAAAGTTTATTTTATTTATATAGGACAATGATACTGCAAGTTCGTCTTTGTTTGAATGTGTTTCTTTGTGTGTGTAATGTAATGTAAATGAAAGGTTGTTGTCGGCAATCTCAATAAACTGGTATATCTATAGTATAAAAATGTACAATACAAATGCCCACATTAACATATTCATTTAACAACTGTATAATATTCTATTTCACTCTAAAAACACAACAAACACATGCAGGTTTTTTATAATAAAAATGAAATAACCTTGCTACATCCCTCGCCCTACAACCATTAATGCAAACCTATCCGCACACGCCTACAAAGAGCACACACCCTCACGTCAAACCCCTTTCGGTAACATCTACTCGCATTTCTATAAAAAACAACTCAAAGCAACATGAAATTTACTTGTTCCCACTTTTGTTTATATGTAAACTCAATTCGCCTCTTTGAATTTCTAACCTTTTCAATCTTCTTCATGTTTATATATCCCAAACTTATTTTTACTTCTCTTCGTATGGATGGAAGCACTCACCTTATTCTTGAAGAGAAAATTATATATTTAAACAGCAACAAAATGTAGAATTACATGCCCTAATTTGGTATTATTATGATCCTGGCAGTTCTGCTTGCTATGCGTACGAACCGCTATGCATAATGTAAAAAGGGGTCGCTATTCATAATAAGAAATCAGGGTCGCTATTCATAATGTACACAGAGGGTCGAACAAATAAGGCAGAATATTTGATGCGCATGCGCATAAACGCGATCACGCAAGAATCATCCCAGCACTGATAAAGATATAACAATAGTAATGCAAATGAGATACTCAAGTTATTTTACTATTATTATTATGTTGTTCTAGTGTGTTTATGTTAAAGGGTACCACCACCCAAAAATAATATTTGTATACTAGAAAGGTAACATCTTTAGTATTCCATTCCATCAACAAGTTCACAAAAATATGTTTGCAGAAAGAAAAAAAATAATTGGAAACCGCATCACCATTCTAAAGCATGCGTTTATGCGGTCTGAATTGTGTAGACTACCGCGGGTGCAGCAAGCGAATCGCTCGGAATTATATTGCCTACAAACGTACGCGTGAGTAGAATTGGCGCACTCGCAAACCAGGAACCAGTAAATAGTAGTGGTTCCGTAAGTGGTGGAAATTAATTGCTTTGTTTATGAATTACTCAACCCTTTGCAAAATGTTAGGTATCTCTTTGATATCACAAAACAGTACCAAAACATGTAGTAATGTGTTATTATTTGCCCGGTGGTCCCCTTTAATGTGCGTAGAGGTGTTGTGGAACGATCGGATGGCCGTCTGACTCCAAATCTGGGGATTCCGAGTTAAAAACCAGTCGATATGCCAGGATTTATGTTTTATTTAATAACAAGATTCGTTATTCAAATTGCAGCTCTCCAACTAGGAGTAATTTAAAACCCAAACTGCGTACCATGTTTAACCCATCGATATGGTTAATCGGTTTATCCCCATATAGCGCCGCCAAAGACAGTTGTGCGCAACATCATTGATCTGATTTCTACAGGGCGTACAGATTCACCGGGCGTTCCGATCAATCGCACCGGAGCCGTATTTATGAAGCGCGCCATCTATCAGCTTTGCGCAAACAGTCTCGTCGTGCGATATATGCACCGATCTACACCACTGGATTAGAGTACCTGCATAAAGAGAGTAGCGACATCTATTGTGCACAAATATGATAAACATGGTGACAGCTGGTTTAAGTTACTGCATGCAGGAATGCTGAGTTCAACAATGCGCTAAACTATGACTGAACCTCTTTGAGCATTCAGTGGTTTAAATTCCTTCCGCCATGTTTATCCCATTTGTGAACAATAGAGGTCGCAACTCTCTCTATCAAGGGACTCTACACTGGATATAGCAACAGCGCCCTCATCATGAAGCCAGCGACAGTGTCAACAATATCCCAAAGTGCACCTAAGAAATAAAGTGCACCATTCACTTGCGTGTTATATTGACCATTTTCAACGACGGAAAACCACATTATTGTGGCATCTTAAGTTCCACTTGATGGAATGAAAAGGAAATTTCATTATCATAGAAGAGCTCGTTATTGGTGAGTAAATGTATGAGGTCTGAGAAAATGCATCATTTGGGCAATGTATTCACTTGTTTTCTTTCGTGTTATATGTGCCCCATATACTGTTAATTGTGTTGGGTTTTGTGCAGTTCTGCCCGAAATAGTCTTTTAAGATGCGAATATATATATGCATTTAAATGGCTGTTCAGAGACAGAAAATGGAGTTATAGCTAAGCAGGTCATAATTCTACCAAGTGCTTTCACCCGTGTACAATTACTTTACCTCTTTCAGACTGAATAAACATGTACATTATAATTGTTATAGCAGGACTTTCCATTCGCTTATACAATCACTTTGAATCGTAGGTTTATGCAATTAATAATTACCTAATTGTTTTAACGAACGTGTTTGCAGAAAACAACAATACCTATTATTTTGAAAGAAATCTTGTTTTCAACAATTAATAATTACCTAATTGTTTTAACGAACATGTTTGTATCCCTGATATATACTTCCATTGTCTTTCTGTAGGATTGAAATAAGCAATAGAGAGTCAAATTAAGCTTTCTTTTCTGGAAGAAAAAATGTAAATAGGACTCAATTTTGGGGTGCTTATTATTTAGATGAAGCAGTTATTCTCAAATATGATTCATGCTGTTTCGAATGTAGTTCATTGTACATACATATATGAAGACAATATTTTAATGAATATCTAAAATGAATATACATGCATATATGCATTTGAATGCTATTCAGAGACAGGGAATTGAGTTATAGCTAAGTAGGTCATAATTATACCAAGTGCGTTCACGTATTTTGTTTGTGTACAATTAGTTTACCTCTTTCAGACTGAATTTAGATGTACAATATATTCGTTATATCCGGTTTTTCACTTGCGTACAAAATCACTTTAAAAGGTAGGTTTTTGCTTATAAGAAAACAAAAATGTCTAATAGATCTCTTTTTTCAACAGTTCATAATTACTTTTTGTTTAACAAATGGGTTTGTGCCCATTATTTATAATACCATTGTCTTTATAAAGGATTTGAATGAGCAATAGATTATAGAAGAAGCCTTATGAAATATAATTCAAATATTTGGGCGGTTATTTTTTTTAATTAAATATATAAATCCATTGCAGTGACGTCACATTTGTGCAACTGAAACATGTAAAGGACAATATTGCAGATAGCAGCAGTCGTATGCAAGTGGGTAAAAGGAAGCGCCGTATTGGTTTGGGCATGTAAGCAATTATGTCATGAGATATAATAATAGTGATTTCAAATAACACAAAGTGTCACATTAGTATTCCTTGTTGCTGATTGTGAATGTGTGGCCACATGTATGAATCGGTGGCTTCGTTGAATTATAGGCCAATTGTATTTTGATTTGGGAAATATGGAGTTATAATAAATTGTGTTGTATATAATAATGATCAGTGAACAAAAGATTATTGAGTGTAATTTTTTTTTTTAATATAACATTGTATGTTGACTCAAAATATGTTGATTTTCATGAGGTGGAGATAACTATTGATTTTGTTGTGGCAATGTTGATGGCCTATTTCATTAATTAGGAATAAATTTCATGGGGATCGAAGCGTTCCATGTAGTCAATGCAAATATGAAATGAACAGTGACATAAACATTGTTTATAAGGAATAATGACTATATGTACATATGTGTGGTTTTATATGATAAACACATTATAATAATGGATGATAAAATATATGTATGACTAAATTGATCAGTCGCGTGAAAATTAATATGTTTTTCCATTCTCAAGATACAGTGTTTATGGTTTCACATGATATACATTACAATTTAATTATTGATGATGATTTTCATTTATTCGACTATAAATCAGCCAAACGGAAAATGAATATTCTACACAACATTATGAATTGCATCATTCTGTTAGATTGATGAATGTGCCTGTTTGTGTGACCGTTTTGTAGTCTTTCTATGTATCATTTATTCTTGTACTACTAATAATGTAATATTGTTCAAATTATATTATAATAATGCATGTTTACAAAAACAGAATTTCCAGTGTTTGACAAATATATATATACCAAAAATGGAATATTGATTAAATTTATCGTTTATGCAATAAATGTTATACATGATAAATTATGATGAAGTCATACGATTTAGTGGTTTTATCTGATATTCTAGACTTCAACTAATTATGTATGCCACGTTTATACTTTGATGTGTATGATGTGTATTTTGTATTCTTAATTCTATTCATAATAATAAAATATTATTATTATGTTAACTTTATCTATGTTCTTCTTTAAAGTTTATTTTATTTATATAGGACAATGATACTGCAAGTTCGTCTTTGTTTGAATGTGTTTCTTTGTGTGTGTAATGTAATGTAAATGAAAGGTTGTTGTCGGCAATCTCAATAAACTGGTATATCTATAGTATAAAAATGTACAATACAAATGCCCACATTAACATATTCATTTAACAACTGTATAATATTCAATTTCACTCTAAAAACACAACAAACACATGCAGGTTTTTTATAATAAAAATGAAATAACCTTGCTACATCCCTCGCCCTACAAACATTAATGCAAACCTATCCGCACACGCCTACAAAGAGCACACACCCTCACGTCAAACCCCTTTCGGTAACATCTACTCGCATTTCTATCAAAAACAACTCAAAGCAACATGAAATTTACTTGTTCCCACTTTTGTTTATATGTAAACTCAATTCGCCTCTTTGAATTTCTAACCTTTTCCATCTTCTTCATGATGTTTATATATCCCAAACTTATTTTTACTTCTCTTCGTATGGATGGAAGCACTCCTTATTCTTGAAGCGAAAATTATATATTTAAACAGCAACAAAATGTAGAATTACCTGCCCTAATTTGGTATTATTATGATCCTGGCAGTTCTGCTTGCTATGCGTACGAACCGCTATGCATAATGTAAAAAGGGGTCGCTATTCATAATAAGAAATCAGGGTCGCTATTCATAATGTACACAGAGGGTCGAACAAATAAGGCAGAATATTTGATGCGCATGCGCATAAACGCGATCACGCAAGAATCATCCCAGCACTGATAAAGATATAACAATAGTAATGCAAATGAGATACTCAAGTTATTTTACTATTATTATTATGTTATTCTAGTGTGTTTCTGTTAATGTGTGTAGAGGTGTTGTGGAACGATCGGATGACCGTCTGACGCCAAATCTGGGGATTCCGAGTTCGAAACCAGTCGATATGCCAGGATTTATGTTTTATTTAATAACAAGATACGTTATTCGAATTGCAGCTCTCCAACTAGGAGAAATTTAAAACCCAAACTGCGTACCATGTTTAACCCATCGATATGATTAATCGGTTTATTCCCATATAGCGCCGCCAACGACAGTTCTGCGCAACATCATTGATCTGATTTCTACAGGGCGTACAGATTGACCGGGCGTTCCGATCAATCGCACCAGAGCCGTATTTATGAAGCGCGCCATCTATCAGCTTTGCGCAAACCATCTCGTCGTGCGATATATGCACCGATCTACACCTGGATTAGAGTACCTGCATAAAGAGAGTAGCGACATCTATTGTGCACAAATATGATAAACATGGTGACAGCTGGTTTAAGTTACTGCATGCAGAAATGCTGAGTTCAACAATGCGCTAAACTATAACTGAACCTCTTTGAGCATTCAGTGGTTTAAATTCCTTCCGCCATGTTTATCCCATTTGTGAACAATAGAGGTCGCAACTCTCTCTATCAAGGGACTCTACACTGGATATAGCAACAGCGCCCTCATCATGAAGCCAGCGACAGTGTCAACAATATCCAAAAGTGCACCTAAGAAATAAAGTGCACCATTCACTTGCGTGTTATATTGACCATTTCCAACGACGGAAAACCACATTATTGTGGCATCTTAAGTTCCACTTGATGGAATGAAAAGGAAACTTCATTATCATAGAAGAGCTCGTTATTGGTGAGTAAATGTATGAGGTCTGAGAAAATGCATCATTTGCGCAATTTATTCACTTGTTTTCTTTCGTGTTATATGTGCCCCATATACTGTTAATTGTGTTGGGTTTTGTGCAGTTCTGCCCGAAATAGTCTTTTAAGATGCGAATATATATATGCATTTAAATGGCTGTTCAGAGACAGAGAATGGAGTTATAGCTAAGCAGGTCATAATTCTACCAAGTGCTTTCACCCGTGTACAATTACTTTACCTCTTTCAGACTGAATATACATGTACATTATAATTGTTATAGCAGGACTTTCCATTCGCTTATACAATCACTTTGAATCGTATGTTTATGCAATTAATAATTACCTAATTGTTTTAACGAACGTGTTTGTAGAAAACAACAATACCTATTATTTTGAAAGAAATCTTGTTTTCAACAATTAATAATTACCTAATTGTTTTAACGAACATGTTTGTATCCCTGATAAATACTTCCATTGTCTTTCTGTAGGATTGAAATAAGCAATAGAGAGTCAAATTAAGCTTTCTTTTCTAGAAGAAAAAATGTAAATAGGACTCAATTTTGGGGTGCTTATTATTTAGATGAAGCAGTTATTCTCAAATATGATTCATGCTGTTTCGAATGTAGTTCATTTTACATACATATATGAAGACAATATTTTAATGAATATCTAAAATGAATATACATGCATATATGCATTTGAATGCTATTCAGAGACAGGGAATTGAGTTATAGCTAAGTAGGTCATAATTATACCAAGTGCGTTCACGTATTTTGTTTGTGTACAATTAGTTTACCTCTTTCAGACTGAATTTAGATGTACAATATATTCGTTATATCTGGTTTTTCACTTGCGTACAAAATCACTTTAAAAGGTAGGTTTTTGCTTATAAGAAAACAAAAATGTCTAATAGATCTCTTTTTTCAACAGTTCATAATTACTTTTTGTTTAACAAATGGGTTTGTGCCCATTATTTATAATACCATTGTCTTTATAAAGGATTTGAATGAGCAATAGATTATAGAAGAAGCCTTATGAAATATAATTCAAATATTTGGGCGGTTATTTTTTTTAATTAAATATATAAATCCATTGCAGTGACGTCACTTTTGTGCAACTGAAACATGTAAAGGACAATATTGCAGATAGCAGCAGTCGTATGCAAGTGGGTAAAAGGAAGCGCCGTATTGGTTTGGGCATGTAAGCAATTATGTCATGAGATATAATAATAGTGATTTCAAATAACACAAAGTGTCACATTAGTATTCCTTGTTGCTGATTGTGAATGTGTGGCCACATGTATGAATCGGTGGCTTCGTTGAATTATAGGCCAATTGTCTTTTGATTTGGGAAATATGGAGTTATAATAAATTGTGTTGTATATAATAATGAACAGTGAACAAAAGATTATTGAGTGTAATTTTTTTTTTAAATATAACATTGTATGTTGACTCAAAATATGTTGCTTTCATGAGGTGGAGATAACTATTGATTTTGTTGTGGCAATGTTGATGGCCTATTTCATTAATTAGGAATAAATTTTATGGGGATCGAAGCGTTCCATGTAGTCAATGCAAATATGAAATAAACAGTGACATAAACATTGTTTATAAGGAATAATGACTATATGTACATATGTGTGGTTTTATATGATAAACACATTATAATAATGGATGATAAAATATATGTATGACTATATTGATCAGTCGCGTGAAAATTAATATGTTTTTCCATTCTCAAGATACATTGTTTATGGTTTCACATGATATACATTACAATTTAATTATTGATGATGATTTTCATTTATTCGACTATAAATCAGTCAAACGGAAAATGAATATTCTACACAACATTATGAATTGCATCATTCTGTTAGATTGATGAATGTGCCTGTTTGTGTGACCGTTTTGTAGTCTTTCTATGTATCATTTATTCGTGTACTACTAATAATGTAATATTGTTCAAATTATATTATAATAATGCATGTTTACAAAAACAGAATTTCCAGTGTTTGACAAATATATATATACCAAAAATGGAATATTGATTAAATTTATCGTTTATACAATAAATGTTATGCATGATAAATTATGTTGAAGTCATACGATTTAGTGGTTTTATCTGATATTCTACACTTAAAACGAATTATGTATGCCACATTTATACTTTGCATGATGTGTATTTTGTATTCTTAATTCTATTCATAATAATAAATATTATATTAAGTAAACTTTATCTAACGAGCTGTATGTTCTTCTTTAAAGTTTTTTTCTTTATATAGGACAACGATACTGCAAGTTCGTCTTTGTGTGAATGTGTTTGTTTGTGTGTGTAATGTAATGTACATGAAAAGTTGTTGTCGGCAATCTCAATAAACCCATATCTATAGTATACAATGTACAATACAAATGCTCACATTAACATATTCATTCAACAACTGTATACTATTCTATTTCACTCAAGAAAAAACACAACAAACAAATGCAGGTTATTTCATGATAACAGGAAATAACTTTGCTACATCCATCGCCATACAACCATTCATCCAAACCCATCGGCACACACCTACAAAGAGCACAAACTCTCACGTCAAACCCCCTTCGGTAACATCTACTCGCATTTCCATTAAAAACAACTCAAAGCAGAATGATGTCTACTTGTTCCCACCATTTTATACGTAAACTCAATTTGCCTCTTGGAATTACTAACGTTTTCCATCTTCTGCATGATGCTTATAACCAAAACTCATTTTTACTTCTCTTCGTATGGATGGAAACACTCACCTTATTCTTGTAGAGAAAAGTATATTATATTCAAACAGCAACAAAATGTAGAATTACATGCCCTAATTTTGTACTATTATGATCCTGGCAGTTCTGCTCGCTATGCATACGGACCGCTATTCATAATGTTAAAAAAGGGGGGTCGCTATGCAGGGTCGATATTCATAATGTACACCAAGGGTCAAAAAATAAGGCAGAATATTTGATGCGCATGCGCATGAACGTGATCACTCAAGAATCTTCTCGGCTGATAAAGATATGATAATAGTAATGCATATGAGAAACTAAAGTTGCTTTACTATTACTATTATGTTATTTTAGTTTCTGTCAATGTGTGTGTAGAGGTGTTGTGGCACGATCGGATGGCCGTCTGACTCCAAATCAGGAGATCCCGAGTTCGAAACCAGTCGATATTGCAGAATGTATGTTTTATTCAACAAGATATGTGAGTCAAATTGCTGCTCTCCACCCAGGAGTAGTTTAAAACCTAAACTGTGTACCTTGTTTAACCCATCGATATGGTTTATCGGTGTATCCTCCTGTAGCGCCGCCCACGAGAGTTCTGCGCAGTATCATTGATCTGATTTTTCCATTTTTTCCCATAAACGTACGTGTATATCGATGGATTTTTCACCGGGCGTACAGATCAATTCACCGGGCGTTCCGATCAATCGCACCAGAGCCGTATGAAGCGCGCCATCTATCAGCTTTGCGCAACCAATCTTGTCGTGCGATATATGGGGGGGGGGGGGGGGGGGGGGGGGTATAATAGAGTCCCGAAAACTAGAATAACCCAGGAGTATGGAATGGCTACATTGGCCGAGATAGTAAGCTTTATAAAAGCAAAAATAGCAATAATAATCTTCTGCCGGGCATGCTGCAGAGAATAGTAGGCCTACTCATCGTGTACTGCACTGTTATCCTATGGGTTAATGATAATACTTATTCTACTTTCAAGCATGGACATAACGCAAGACATTACAAACATCGTGGGGAAATAATTTGTGCAAAGATAGTTTTCAATGTCTGGCAAAAGAAAACATGTTGACGACAGATGCTGCTGGTCTCTAAGCTGCCAACAAGTATTTCTACGGTAGTTAGAACAATTTGTAAAAAAATAAGAAGTAACCAGTAGTTAATCCTTGAGTAAGCACGAATTACAGAATAATTGTAATTTTTCCAAATTCGCAAAAGTGAGATCATTATTGCAGTTCATCTAGTATTGAATGATTTGAAGTGGCAATGTTTAACCCTCGCAATAAATGCATTTAAGCACGTATGTCATTAACACATGAAAATGGGTATAATTTCAAACATGATGGTTTTACAAACCATAATCAATGCTGTTAGCCACATTGCTGCTTCACAACAATATACACACATGCTGAAGTTCTTTTGACTTTTGAAAATGGGTGATTATGTATTTCCTATATGCGTATTCAGCCATAAGTGATGGATATCTCTGATTTTCACAGAAAATATACATACAAAGTTTAAAAATATACCAGTAAGAAGACATTTTGAAACAATTATTGGTTATGAATTGATGAGGAGTTGTTCGGGGGGAGGCTTACTTGTTGTATTATGTGTATTATACAACAAGCAGAAGTGCACCCTAAAGGCTGTAAATTGTATACTTGCGCCCTATGGGATGCAGACGTGTATACCCTAAGGGTACAGAATGATATATACTCCTATAAAATTACTAAAAGTAATCCCCTTGAAAACGAGAGTAAAGCCAGTACGTCATAGTGTGATACCTGCATTGTTGGTACGGCGAGCGTCACATACCACAGCACGCTGGGTTTTTGATGTAACGGCTTGCGAGCCTCTCAATTGTATTTCCATATTTGGTGAATTCAATCATATTTTCGACTTTGGCCCTAACCGGGCTTCACCTATTCACACCGTCTCGGCTGAATCGACCAAACACATATCCCTAGTGGTTTCTAAGCTTTCACGTCTTGCTATTTTCCTATAAACACATGTACCCAAAACATTTCCATTAGTTATTGAGAACATGATGGTTTAATTTGGAAATGATAGTGATGGTCATTTAATTCGTAACAAACCGAATGCAATAAGGTAGCAAATATCACTTTGAAAGTTGCCTTTTGTCATTAATTTATTATGAGACTTGCGCATATCACTCAAAATATATTATCAGCTTACCGCATGCAGTAGGGGTAGCGTGGTCGGACTGATTGCCTTGCGAGCACGCCAATTATTGGGGGTATTGTTCTTAATTTGGAATTTTGACATTATTTTTAGGTTTTTGTTTAGATCCCTTTAATCCTGTTCATATATTGTTGAATGCGCGCGAACACAATACAATACCACTCAGTTATTTTTAAGTGATGAATAGTGTCTTTTTTCAGCATAATATATGACTCACTATCATATAGAGTGCTCGCTATATTGAGGGCAACATTTTTAAATACATGTTTTCCTTGCCCGACAAACACAAACATATTCTCTGTCAGACGGTTGTCGACCGCCTTCACCATGTCCAGCGATGTGGAGGTATAGGGAAAAATCATAATTAACAAAGGAAGCCCAAATCGTAGTAGCACTTGGTACTAGTTTGTTCCTAATTTAATGAAAAAAGGAAGATTTGTTCCAAACATGCATGCGCATTATGCACGTTACTTGGACATTTACCCCTATATTATGTGTATAATTATGCTTTAACCACATGCGTCATTAACAAATGACAATGGAAGGAAATTTGAAACAAAATTGTTTCACAAACCATAATCATTACAGTTAGCCACACATGCTGTTGCACATCAATATAATACAGGCATGCGCAAGTTCTTTTGGCTTTTGAAAATGGGTAATTTCGTCTTTAATCTATGCTCATCCAGCCTAGAAGTGATGTATACCTCTGATTCTCACAGAAAATGTGAATAAAGCTGTAAAAATATATTTATAGTGAGACATTTTGAAACAATTCTTGGTTACGATATTATGACGAGTTGTTCAGGAGGGACTTACTGTATTGTATTAGTTTTATTATGCATCACACCAACAAGCAGAAGTGCACCCTAAAGGATGCCAAGTGTATACTTGTGCCCTTTGGGATGCAGACGTGTACCCTAAGGGTACAGATATATGCTCCTATAAAAGTACTCCTTTTGAAAACGATAGAAAAGGCAGTGCGTCGTAATGTGATACATGAATTGGTTGTATGGTAACCGTCACGTACCACAGCACGCTGTTTGTTTTTTGTTTTTTTTATATTATGTGACGGCTCGCAACCATTCAATTGTGTCTCTATATTTGGTAAAATCAATCATATTTTCAAGTTTGGCCCCACGCGGGCTCCGCCTATTCACATCTTCTCGGGTGCCATTAAAGGGATCTAGTACATTTCTCTCAATCGACCAGAATCATTATTTTCCATATAAAGACGTCATTTACCCGTAAGTGTTCACTTCTTTATTTAGTTTGAAAAGTAGCGAAAGTCATTCATGCCCTTCCAGACCGATGACAATGAGGTATAGCAAATAGCACTTTGCATTTTGTCGTATGTCATTCATTTATCATGAAACGTTCGCATATCACTCACAAAACATTACCAGTCTATACTGTATGCAGTGGCATAGCGTGGTAGGGCTGATTTTGTTGAGGGCACGCCAATTATTGGGGGTACTGTTCTTTATTTTTGTAAGGATTGTCCCTATTGTGTTCTATACTCTGAAGGGGGCATCTCTCCATAATGCCCCCCTAACCACCCCCCCCCCCCCCCCTCCCCATTTTTTGTAGATCACTTTAATTTTTGTTTGTATATCGATCGTTCAGTGGGCGCGTAGACAATGCTGTACAATATCAGTCACGTGTTTATAAGTGATGAATAGTGTCTGGGGGGGGGGGGGGGGGGGCTTTCAGCATCTATAGAAGTATGACTCTGCATTAACTGTAAATAGAGAGTCGTTAGATCAATAAAGTGATCGCTGTAGTAATGTTTTCCTAGCCCGGAAAACACAAACATATTCTCTGTCAGCCTTCACCATGTCAACCGATGTGGTGGTATAGGACAGGTCATAATTATCAAAGAAACTCCAATTTATAGTAGCAGTTGATACTCAGTTTGTTGGAAGATTCATTCCAAACATGGCACCATCAGCATGTATACTTGGACATTTACCCCTATATTATGTGTATAATTGTGATAAGTACAACGAATGGAAGTTAAATTAATGTTCATACACAACACTTTTATTTTAATTATACTGGCGTGATAAAAACATTCTTGGCACTTTTTTTTGTGTGAATCCAAGAAAGCTTCAGAAAAATAGACATGGATTTAATTCATATTGAGGCGAAATATTGAATTGTTTTAGATGTGTTGCATCATATGTTTTGGGCAATCAATCAAACACTTGGTCATACATTGGACATAGCACACATCACACGTTGAAACATGGCAGATGACAGAAATGCATATTTAATCAACCCTTTGTCAGGTTTGCACATGTAAAAACATTATTTTAATCCCGAATATGTAAGGCAAGTCCCTGTAAACCCATGTAATACGTGTACACTCTCATATGCACACTCGTTGACCGGCACACAGCTTCCCAATTGTATTTTTTAAGACAATCCTTTTCTACCACATTTTGAAATCTACTTTAGAAAATGCAATAGTTTCGATCATGCAACACAACTGTACCCTACATAATCTACACATTATATTTCATCTTATATGTAATGATTGTTGAATTATTTACAATAAAAAGTGTGAATAATTTTATTTAACACACAGTAAAGACATACACACGTGAAAAATGGACGAACTTAGTTCATCAAGTTAAACAAATAGTTATATCTGTATGAATCGCGTTTTAATATTTGCAAAAGCGGGGAAATTTTCATAATTTTGTTTATAATTATGTGTTTTATTGTTTCAAAATCAGATAGAATCACACAATTTACAAATAAATACAAAGTGACAAGAAAATTTAATTAAAAACATAAATTATATAAAAGAGAGAACCACCATGATTGAGTTATGTATAGGAGAGCACAGCCCCCTCGAAGACCCCCGGACTCACAGCACACAAAGGGAAAAGTGGCTCCCCCGGTCATAAACTTGACACCGACGCACTGGAGCATGTGTGACAAACAAATTTCGCATCATGTTGTACGCGAAAAAGCTGCATTCGATTGACTGTCTGTTGGTTTAAAGTTCAATTAAATGCAATCTCGCACACTGTATTGTATGGATGAACCTACTGCACTTTGTGTGAATCGCAGCGTAATATGATATAATCATATTCATGCACACACAAATTATGATGTTTTGGAAAGGACAAAAATAAATATAATATACGCCGCGTTGCATCCCATACAGCAACTAATTGGCTACTCATCGACGTAGATTTGTGTCCCTGGTAATGTAGGTTCTCATTACTCTATCATTGTTTCAACAACTGTTCATGAACTTTAGTCAAGGAAACTGATTATCTTTTAACAAACCTTTTTCTTGCATGAGGAAGCATGATAAATGCATTTGTGAATTGAGCAGGGACTAAATATTTGTGAATAATATATTTACACCAAATGACTGATAGATATTACGATATATGACTGACTACTCCCGAACTATCGCGTATGTTTATTGGTGGATTACATTTACATCGGTATAATTAATACATCTGTGTGGATATGTAAAGCCAGAAAATGGCATAACGGTCGTTTAGATGGCGCCCTATACAAGCTAGTGGATTGAATGGGCGATTGAAGTGAAGGAAGGGGCGGAATGAAGATCTATCCACTTTCTCTCAGTATCATCTCCTAGCTAGATCTCCCCCCTCCCCTCCCCACCCCCTCTCTCTCCCTCCTATCCCATGCCGTCGACAGTCTGTGTGTCAAGTGGTGTGTGTTCTTGACACATGTGTAATGGTCAGTATGTCCATGCATAGATGCATTGGCACATTGTCACATTATCAGTTTTATGTGCATTTTATTTTGTTTCTTTTTGTTCATTTGCAACTCACATCGAAATAAATTACAAGAAAGAAAATATTTAAAAACAGACAGTGCGACATGTAAATATTTAATTTTTTATGACTGAAATTGAGATTTTTTTTTTTCATTGACTTCAAGTTCAACGCAGAAATGTCGGGTAAAGGCCTATAATTGAACCTCGTGTTTTGGTGTGATTTTTGTCATTTTATCGATTTAAACATAAAGAGATAACAATATTAAATTATAAATCCATCTCTTCATGAGACCAACCCGCTCAAGGGCACACAACTTATCAATTGTATAGTGTTTCCTTTGGATGAACATTGACGCACTGGAAGAGTCAAGTATTACAATTTCACATTACATTTGTGCGCGAAATACGTCAGCATTCGATCCATTGTCAAGTCAATCATGTCCAATAGTCTGAAGCTTAATATTGGATACACGGCGCTTTGTGCGAATCGCTGGGTGGTGGTACGATACAATTGATCAAATTTATACAAACAATTATGCACGTTGGTGGAAAATATAAATTAATTAATAACAGATCACGGTGCGCTGCATTAGCTAATTGCAAGCACTCGACAAGGTATTATAAATACCGTAGTGACTGGTGCCAGTAAATGCATATTGGTTATAAGGTTCCTGATACTCTGTCATTGTTTTTCTTCGTTTCCTGAGCTTTTAACACGTTTTTATTAATTTTAAAACATTGTTCTTGCATGAGGAAGATGGAGATAGATAGAGATACCTAGACAACGAGATAGAAAGACAGTGTCATTGTGGAATGATATGATAACCCAAACATACGCGATTGTCGCCAGGCCACTCGGATAGCACAGCCTGTGACTGACTGCTTCCGATCCTGTGTGTTTAATATGGTAGCATTTTTCAGCGGTATCATCAACGTGTCTTTCTGTGCACAATTAAGAAACCAGTAAACAGCAGCACGGTCGTTTAGATTGCACCATTTATATGAAAGGTAATTGCAAGGGGGCATTCGGGGAAAGAAAGGAGACAGGCTAAAGGTGATCACGAGCAACAAAAACAGAAAGCGCTTACAGATTCAGGACGCGATATATATCAGCTAAAATAGAAGTAACATTTCAAGGCATTCTCTAAAGAACGAAGTCAGAGTAGGAGGAAAAATACATATCGTAAACAATTACGTTCAATTTACAAGTAGGGCCTAGGCTTACTCTTTCTGTAAATAAAGTGTAAATTATGTTAGGTTGACAATTTAGAGCTTTTATATCCAACCTATGCACTGTTTCAGGGAGTGACTATATACCTCTTTGTTACAAAGCGAAACATTATACGGACTTATATGACGAGGAATATATAACGCGCAATCAATCTAGCAATTGTACCAGCTGCAGTATTCTCTCAAAAACGGATCTTGCACGTCATAATTGATGGAGTAAACATAAGTATTACCAATACATATTTGTGGATATAATGTATAAAGCCCGGAAACGGCATCACAATCGATTAGATGGCACCCTATACAAGCTAATGGATAGAATAAACCAATAAAGCCATTGGATAAACGCATGTCGCTTAAATCGCAGGGCGAAATGATACAATCATACTCATACACACAATAATTGTGTTACAGGAAAGGACAATATAATTATACTACGCTACGTTTCATCTGATTCAGGATCTAGTTGAGAACTCGCCATCGTTGATTTGTATAACCGCTTATGAAGATAAGCAATACTCTGCCTTTTTCTAACCCTAAAACTTTTAATGAACTGTTACTGATCGGTTCATCATTCTTTGAACAAACTTATGTTAAGGCGTGAGGAAGTTTAACAATGTCATTGTGAAATGATCGGGGACTAAATATTTCCAAATAATGTCTTTACACTAATATATATATACCGCGATTAATTACTGGCTACTCCCGATCGATCGTGTGTGTTTAGTGGTGGATAGTATTTAAATCGGTTTCATCAATACTTTGTGGATAACACAAAGCCAGGAAACGGCATCACGGTCGTTTAGATGGCGCTGAGCTAGTGGATTGAATAGGCCGTTGGAGTAAAGGAATGGGCGGAATGAAGATGGTCACGAGCAAGAAATCAATTTCTACAAGAAAGGCAACACTCCAAGATTCAGACCTGGAACCGATATCGGCTAGATATCATAGAGACCTACTAATGTGACACCATTTCTTTTTAGAAGGCACTCGTCAAACCAACGAAGCCAGCGGACTCATTGCATGCAGGCTCGGGGGAAAGCAATGACAAATCATTAAAAAAAATCAATTTGCTGTACGCCTACACTTCATGCGAATAATATGGAACTTGTATTGTGTTGACAATTAATGTTTCCAATAACAGCGAACCCGGAAGAGAGAAATTATTGCCTTTTGTTGTTGTATGGGTCAAACAAAAACAAAATTGACGTTTTATTACTTCATTGATTGACCTACTTACTTAATACTAACTTGACAAGGACATCTTAGACGCTAAATTGATCTTTAGCAAACCTCCAAAAATTATAATATCTGTTCATACTAATTATCTCCCACGAAATGAGGACTCATTTGAACCCCATGCCTTCATGCACCGTGATCCTATTCATGATCTACAATTAAGAATGTAGACATAATATCCAGTGACCTTTTAATGCGATGAATGGTAGGAGGTCGGGGATTTAAATAAAGGAACATAACACTTTCGTAACGATTCAAAAATTAATGTTAAACATATTATTGTACCAAACGTCTTTTTACCGAAGTGTAGACATTTACAGGCTTTATTCAAGGGATTAAAGTGACGAATCTGCTCCATCTTGGATGCATATAACCGTTGACTATAAGTATTCTTTTGATATCCTGAAGAAATATTTCTTGTGAATTTTAAGGAGAAATGCAAGCCGGATTTTGATATAACAATTAACAATGGATCACTTCCTGGTCATGAAACTTATGGAAACACAACCAAAACGATTGAGAGTTTAATTTAATAATATGAACACTGCAACAAAATTATCATGGCAGGAGTGGAATCTGAACAAACGGTTAGTCCAATAAAATTACCACTGATTGACGCAGCAAAAACCGAAAACCAGAAGTATACGCCATGGCAGGAAGTTGATACAGATGAACTATATCCGGGATGGACACGCCTGCATGAAGCATCACAGACATTTCATAACAAGACATTCATATTTCCAAAGGTTCAAGAGACTGGTATTAACAAGCGTGATATTAAAGAAAATATATCTCATGATGGCCATCTCAATGCTCGAACCTTTGCTCTGACATATAGAGGGGGTGATGTCAACGAAGGAAATACATGTGGGATAACAGCTCTGCTTGAAGCATCGTGTAAGGGTAGGCTCGATAGAGTGAAGCATATTGTAAGTCACGGGGCTAATGTGAACGAGGCGGACATGAATGGGGTTTCAGCCCTGCATATAGCATCACTTAAAGGTCGTCTCGATACAGTGAAATATCTTATAAGTCAAGGCGCTGATGTGAACAAGGAAGATACTAATGGAGTAACAGCCCTGCATACTGCGTCATGGAATGGTCACCTCCGAACAGTCAGATATCTGAAAGATCATGGGGCTGATGTGAACAAGGAAAGTAATGATGGGACCACAGCCCTTTATTTAGCATCACAGGAAGGTAATCTCGAAACAGTGAAATATCTGAGAGAGCAAGGGGCTAATGTAAATAAGGAAAGTGGTAATGGTTATACGGCCCTGCGTGTTGCATCGATAAATGGTAAGCTTCGTACAGTGAGATATCTGACAAGTCAAGGGGCTGACTTGAACAAGGAAGATAATGAAGGGATGACTGCGCTGCATGTGGCTACATCGGATGGTCATCTCGATATAGTACAATATTTGATAGGCAAAGGGGCTGATGTGTACAAAGAAGATAATACTGGAAGGGCAGTCCTACAAATCGCATCACATGATGGTCATCTCAATATAGTAAAATATCTGATAGGCAAAGGAGCTGATGTGAACAAAGAGGATAATACTGGATGGACAGCCTTACATGCTGCATCTCAAAATGGACATCTAGATACGGTTAAATATCTCGTTATTCAAGTGGATGATGTGAACAAGGAAAATAATGAAGGAATAACAGCGCTGCAAGCGGCCGCACTGGGTGGTCATCTAGATACAGTGGAACATCTCACAGGTCAAGGGGCGGATGTGAACAAGGTTACTGATGGTGGATGGACAGCCCTGCATTACGCATCAACGAATGGTCATCTCGATACAGTGAGATATCTCACAAGTCATGGTGCTGATGTGAACAAGAAAACTAATGATGGGAAGACAGCACTATATGTAGCATCACAGGAAGGTCATCTCGACACAGTGAAATATCTAAGAGAGCAAGGGGCTAATATAAACAAAGGAAATAAGTACGGTGCTACAGCCTTGCATGCTGCATCAAGGTATGGTCATCTTGATACAGTGAAATATCTGACAAGTCAAGGGGCTGATGTAAACAAGAGAAAAAATAATGGTTATACGGCCTTGCATGCTGCATCACAGAATGGTGAGCTTTGTACAGTGGAATGTTTGACAAGTCAAGGGGCTGATGTGAACAAGGAAAGTAATGAAGGGGCAACAGCACTGCAATTGTCATCACATGATGGTCATCTTGATATAGTTAAATATCTGATAGGCAAAGGGGCTGATGTGAACAAAGAAGATAATACTGGATGGACAGCCCTACAAATCGCATCACATGATGGTCATCTCGATACAGTAAAATATCTGATAGGCAAAGGAGCTGATGTGAACAAAGAGGATAACGCTGGAGGAACAGCCTTACATGCTGCATCACAACATGGTCATCTAGATACCGTTAAATATCTCGTATTTCAAGGAGCTGATGTAAACAAGGACAATAATAAAGTGGCGACAGTGCTGCAAGTGGCCTCACTCGGTGGTCATCTCGATATAGTAAAACATCTCACAGGTGAAGGGGCGGATGTGAACAAGGTTACTGATGTTGGATGGACAGCCCTGCATGGCGCGTCAATGACAGGTCATCTCGATGTAGTGAAATATCTCATAAGTCATGGGGTTGATGTGAACAAGGAAACGAGTAGTGATGGGAACACAGCCCTACATGAGGCATCACATAAAGGTCATCTCGATATAGTGAAATATCTGAGAGATCAGGGGGCTAATGTAAACAAGGGAAATAAATACGGTGTTGCGGCGTTGCATGCTGCATCACTGAATGGTCATCTTGATACAGTGAAATATCTGACAAGTCAAGGGGCTGATGTGAACAAAGAAGATAATGAAGGGATAACAGCGCTGCATGGGGCCACATCGCGTGGTCATCTCGATATAATACACTATCTAATAGGCAAAGGGGCTGATGTGAACAATGGAGATAATAATGGATTTGCAGCCCTACAAATAGCATCACAGTATGGTCATCTCGATACAGTGAAACTTGTCATCAGTCAAGGAGCTGATGTGAACAGAGATATTAATACTGGAGGGACAGCTTTACATGCTGCTTCTAAATATGGTCATCTCGATACAGTAAAACATCTCACAATTCATGGGGCGGATGTGAACAAGGTAACTGATGTTGGATGGACAGCCCTGCATGGCGCATCAAAGAATGGTCATCTCGATATAGTGAAATATCTCATAAGGCATGGTGCTGATGTGAACAAGGAAAGTAATGATGGGAACACAGCCCTTTATGTAGCATCACAGGAAGGTCATCTCGACACAGTGAAATATCTGAGAGATCAAGGGGCTAATGTAAACAACGAAAATAAGTACGGTTTTACAGCCTTGCATGCTGCATCAATTAATGGTAATCTTGATACCGTGAAATATCTGACAAGTCAAGGGGCTGATGTGTCTCGAGGCTTTGTTGTAATTACTGTTTTACACGCAGCCGTGTTGAATGGTAATCTTGATGTTGTGGAGCATCTCATATGTCAAGGAGCCGACTGGAAGCTTAAAGACATTGAAGGATTTACAGCCCTCGACCGCGCATCGCAGTGTGGTCATGTCGATATTGAGGAATATCTGCTATGTATAGAATCGGGCAGAGATCCCGAGTGGAAACGGGAAAGGTTTGTATATAATAGGTTATTATATCATACACAGAGAAATCTGGCAAGGCACGATGGCAATGGATAGTGACTACCTTATAGATTTTGTTAAATAAATTATAAATTGAGTAATAAGTTGACTTGAACATGACTTTCATTAAAGGGTCTTATCTAAAGACGGTTTTAACTGTCACGTGCCTATGACTTAAAGGGATGCCTTTAAAGTGTCTAACTCCACGAAAATTACTTGGAGCTTCCTCGTTCCTCTTCTACCGTTTTGTTTAGCTTATGGTAAGAGAAGAATAAAGTAGTGTTAGATTTTTTCAAATGCCCCTTTAGTATGACGATATCTATCATTCAGCTCAAGAGCGTTAATGAACGGTCATAAACCTTATAAACGTCATACAGTAATTCGTTGTAAAAGCTGACACATTTTTTCGTTTTTATAACCAGGAAAGACGTGTTCCTTTTCAATGAAACTTTCCAACATCATTCGGACATACCTTACAATGATTTTGGTACAGGACTGAAGTCTCAAATGTCATTTTGGGCAATATCTGACACTTCACAGGTGCATCTTTAATTACGTTAATAATGTACGTAGTTCGGTTGTAGTCACGTGACAGGTAGAACGGTCATTAGATATCACCCTTTCATGAAACGAGCCCTGATTTACTGGCCCATTGGTCTCTGCACTGAACTACATAGTCCTACATTGAATACTAATTGTCAACTAATATTGGCTAACCTCCATTACTATTCATAATGTTTTAAGAAACTAGCCTTGTACATGTATAACAATTTAAATTTTAAGAATTAACATCATTAAAAGTTTACTGTTATTCGAAAACTGATTACGCGCCGATTATGCAACCAGATTCTTACTTTTAACTGGGAGCTTTCCTCGACAAATTACAGTGAGTGGACATGTATTGTCGCCGAATTCCTTAAACGTTTATTCAATGACGGTTTTAAATAAAAGTTCCATACAAAATGATTTTAAATTCATTGTCATGATTATGAGGTTTGCTCATTATTCCCCTGTAAACTACATATCTTACCTACAAATATATTTTCATTTCCCTATCAGGGATTCATCAGGAATTGACCTTCAGCATAACAGAGGTAAATTTTCAATTCACTACATTGTGATAATAACGCACTGAAGTACATGTATATTAAAGATATGAATGTGTGGGGCTTGTCTGAATGAACAGTCTATGCTATACCTAAATCAGTACTTAGCTCGGAAAGCGGGAAGTCTATATCAAAACTGCTGCAAACCAGGCGTAGTTTTATATGTTTTATTCATGAGGTAGGTAAAGAAATAAAAAACAACTTAAGTAACACTGAACATCGGAAATTCGTAGTATGATTAATAATTATAATACAAATTATTAATTATGTCATGAATATTCATTTAAAAAAGAATATTGATTAAATGAGATTTTACATATTTAATGTGACACGTGATCCTAATACGTCGGTCACAAATTAACGGATGTGCCTTACGTAAGCAACATGGGCGTCGATCTGTAATTGATACCCATTCATCAGGGGGGATGTTCTATTCATTCATCCCCCTGATGAATAGGTATTACGTAAGTATCGACGCCCATGGTAAGCAATGTTAACCAATAATACGACAGAAAATAATTAACAACTTAAAATTCCCTACAGAAAAGGATTATCCAAAAATAATATATCTCAATGCGCCATCAGCGTCAGGATGGGGCACAACATAACGCATTACACTATATAGGTTCGGAGACAATCTGAAGTATGCTTGCAAGGCCGAAGTCTACAGACATGTACATTTTACATCGGGTGCCAGGTGCTGACTGACAGAATATTTCATGTCTCATTCATTCAACGAGTTCTTTGGCTATAGAATGTTGAGTAATACAATATGTTATATCAATCAATGCATTGCATAATATGCATTTCCTTACAAAGAAACGATAACACAATATTCTGTATCTACATATATAATTGTGAACATCATCTGATACTGAACATGATTTTAACATCTAACGTAGCCTTGGTTAGAGACAGCACGAGCTTGTACCACGTTAACCAGGTGCGTTATGTATGTTCTTCACTGGATAATTATATTTATCACAAAACTTCCAATGAAAACGCTGTGTAGTGTCATGTGTTCTGTATAGGTTTATCATTTTATTTATTATATACTGTGTATTATCGTTCAATCACTGGAAACAGCATGCGGCACTTTTGACCATCTCGGTGGCGAACTGAGCGTTCCTTATTATGACGTCACTGTCTTCATTCCCTCCGGAGCTTTGGGAGAAGGCACCTCGCAAGAGATTTCCATCGAGGTAATGACGAGGCCTCCTGACGACCAGTGGCCATATTCATAAAACCCCGATAAGCTAGTTGGTTGATCAAATTACGATTTCGATGTCCGCTAGGCTTAACTGGTATTCACAAAAGGCCGATAGGCTAAATTCGCTATCGTAGTCAAGGCCTGGCCTAGCATGACAGCCCATCTGTCTAAATTCCACAAGCATTTGGTATTCCACGACATTGTTAGTCGAAATGCGAACAATTACAACAATAGATCTGCGGTGCCGACTAAATGCATTGAAATCTATTTATGCGGGACGTTCTGAATAGAGCTTTGTTGGACTTACAACAAAGGCGTGAAGTTGAATGACGACCTAACACCCAGCTAATTTTTTCTTATTCACCAAAGCCAGATAGGACAAATTTTAGCGACACTGGACCAAAAATTTAGAGGTACTCTGATGTACCTCTAAATTGCTAGCAAGTAACAATCTGCCCGTTTGTTGTGTGTATATGCGTGTGGCGCGATCGTGAACATTCGAGAGGAATATTCGAATAAGGGATATTAGAGATTTTTTATGATAGCGTGATGTTAGTTCAAAATAGTTCCCCAAGTAACATACTTTTCCGTGTTTGCCCTAGCATCCTTGTACTTCAGCAATAACATCTTTTATCAGCTTAAATTACATGTTTTTATCTGGAGAGTAATTTGCCTTTATTTGTCCTTTTTGTGACATATTAGCTTACTTTTGCAGTTCGGATTGATTTTATGTGATTTCAATTCTGTTTTGATGAATCTATCTATATATAATACTATTTAATGCAATTTCGTTTCTGTTTTCACTGCAATTGAATAGTTTCCCTTGTCATGCTATCGTATTATAAGCGTGGCGGAGCTTGATCGTAATGAGGAGGGAGATGTATTTGGTTTTACTTCATTGGGGTGGCTATGAAAACATGTGCTTACGCGTGATCCCCCCCCCCCCCCCCCCGCCCCGAAAAAAAAACATCATTCCTACTCACGCTCATATAAACAGTAACACCCTTACATTTAGGAATTATAGCAAGCTTTTTGTTTTGGACACAAGTTACCGCCCCCCCCCCCCTCGTTTACCCCAGATAAGACAATTATGTTCTACTACCCCCCCCCCCCCCCCCCTTACTGCATCACGTTGTAGAACACATAAGACGCTTTTATGATTGGAACAATACGGAACAATTCGTTCATTCACACGTTCGAGTAAACTGCGCTTTTATGCGATGTCAAACAAACTTGCAACAGATGGAATGTTACCATGACAGCCACGATGAATAAATTAGATCATCCGAGTTGTTAGCTTGTTATCGGTATGGTTAGCAGTGCTTCTTGAATTACGATTTAGCAACCCGCTACGAAGATTTTAAATGGCTATTGTATTACAGGGCTTAGACGCTCGTTGATTGGTCGATATGGTAAGGGCATAGACAGCGTGTAAAATCTACACACATTACTAAAGACATATCTATGCACGTGTGTGTTGTGCACTGGTTTGTGAAAACAAAGGTGATCACCCAAGCGAGTTGTGTGAGTTCCCCGCTAGTTATCGTCCAAAATGGCATTTTGGCAAGGAGATAAGGCCTAGCTGACAGATAGGCTATCGGGCTTTTATGAATATGGCCACTGGTCCTGCAAGACGATGAGATGATAGTCAATTTTGGCGTCCGGTGTACGCCTTCTGGCCTGAGGTTAAAGAAGCATATCACAGTGTCTATGCCCCACTGTGCCATCTTCACTGACACGGAGAGTGTGGAGAGTCTGGTGTTCACAAGAGGTGGTGATGATTCCGGTAGGCGTTATGTCTTTTTTGATATTTAGTTTTGATGTTAAACTCACGAGATGCTTGCTGTAAAACATGTTTTAGGGATATTTAGCAATACAATATGATGAAGCGATTTAACAGAGAATACAGTACATTGTATTTTTTTTGTTAGTACATAAATTACTCACATCCATAGTAGTAACTGTAGAAGATAGCTATTGTAATTGCTATATGCCGCATTCTTCGCTGTCTATACAATCGAGGTTGGCGCATTAATAACTTTTCTATTAGGTTATTACCATTGATAAATTTGGTATCATTGGAAAGCGTGCATTCTCCCCTTTACATTGACATAACATTTGCTATGAGTATTTCATCATGGAATGTCCATTGCATCCAAATGTAGGGCAAAGTCAAAAATGAAATGTTGCAAAATGCACTGATTCTATCAACAAAGGGCCTTCCTTTTGTTTGAAGATTAAAATGTGGCTTGAATGCCTATTACGTTATTACCATTCATACATTTGGTATCATTGGAAAGCGTGAATCCTCCTATTTACATTGATATAACATTTGCTATGGATATTTTATCATGGAATGTGCATTACATCCGAATGTAGGGCAAAGTAAAAAATGTTGTAAAATGCGCTGATTTTGTCAACAGTGTGCCTTCCTTTTGTTTGAAGATTAAAACGTGGCTTGAATGCATGACCACCTCACCCCATTCAAGCCAAGGAAGGCACTCTGTTGACAAAATCAGTGCATTTTGCAACATTTCACTTTTGACTTTTCCCTTCATTTGGATGCAATGCACATTCCATGATGAAATATTCATAGCAAATGGTATATCAATGTAAAGAGGAGGATTCACGCTTTCCAATGATACCAAATGTATGAATGGTAATAGCGTAATAAAAAAGTTTTCAATGTGCAAACCTCGATTGCGGAACTTTTTGTGCGAGGTATATATATCATGCTAGAGTGTTGGGTAATCTAATGCAGACATAGATCATAATCACAATTATGCATACTATTATGAGCAGTAACGGCTGGAAAATATATGAAACGTATCTCTAAAGACTTCCTCTCTATCCTTAAATATACATTCACACGAGGCATATTATTACGTCGTGTATATGGACGTATACGTTTGAAGGTTTTGTATTCCTCACATGCAGTGATGGTTATGATCAAATGACGTCCGTCACATTTGGCATCCCACTTTTCTTATTCGTATTTTACAAATGTAAAGACAAACCGTATTAATTGCGTTTTTAGCTTCCTCGTGGTCTCAGGATGACACAGCGGAATGTCATTACAGCAAGGACAGGGTAGAACTGCGACTGACTCACTTCTCCGAGTTCTGGAATAAAGTGAAAATGGTGTTCGTCAAGACAAAGCGGGTTTCCTTCGTCCCCTTCCTTCCAGTCCAAATGCCACGTGATCGTAAACCAATTCTTCACGTGTACCTATTCAGCACACACACGGGGCACTTTGAGGTGAGTGGATTGTTCTCTCTCGTCATATGATAATGTCATATAAGACATATATACTTATTGCATGTACCTTTATAGATATAGCAGCATTACTCAATTATTAAATTTGTTTTTAATACAAATATTTATTACACCAATGCATTCTGGGGGCATTCTGTTCAATTTTCTTACAGAATAGTCTCAATTCATGTGCTTTGCTCGTTTCTAAAGAGCGAAACTACTGTATTTCAAACGACATATTAAATCTTTCTATGACCATCCATTTTCAAAAGGTTACTAAAAAGGCGCATTCATCATACCTCTGCAACAAGAAGCCCTGTGATGGCTAAACTACCTGTCATGCACTAATTATTTTAGAAAGGTGTTTATTGCTCCGTACTGGGAAACGCCCCATCCACAAAAAATTAAGAAAACAAATACTACAAAATGTTCACCAACCATGTGAAAGAATTTATCAAAACTTATCTGTTAATGTAAAGACTTGGACACAAACTGCGTTAAAATGAATATTTGAGCAATAACATGTTCGAAATTACAACTATCAGCCGCTGATGGAATTAGACCGCATGTTCGCGGCTACTTACAATGCCTATGGTAAATATTCAACCACGTGCGCTCCGCACACGAATTAGCGTATAGCTACGCCGGAGTAACGGGCCGAAATCAGTGGTGTATTTAGGCCCAATGTCACCGACATGAATAAACATTTCAACTGATATTTCTTAATTTAACGATACTAAGGTTCTGATTTTTCCACGCAAGCCCTTTGTTAAACTATTTCAACAATACTAATCAATTAGTTTGGCCAATAAAGTTATCTTCGGTAATTTCCCCAAAACGAACATTTGCCTTAAACTTTGTCATATAGGCTATGTTCTGGTTCACGGACATGAGTAAATATTATTATATTGAATATGAACTAGTACTGTCTGTAGTTGGAAAATCACTGTTCATTAATCATGCATTACGCACAAATAAGTATTTTGTGTAATGTAATCAGCAATGTCTAATGGAATTTGCGTGTGGTGACCTATGGTAACACATAGCCAATTATCATCTTTTGGTAGTGATCATGTAACGTTCAAATACAGATTTTTAGGGAGGTATGATTACGTTCAACTTGATCTTAAACTAACAGTAATGTGTTATAATAGCGAAATGCATTCATGACAGAAGAATGAAGAGGCGGTCACAAAATCGTGCCATTGTTGTAATGAGGTTCTCATTTGTATTGTAGCGGATAAGAAAAGACGAAGAGATCTTGCTGGTGAAGTACGGGCCTGTTTTGGCAGAAGATATTTTCCATATCAGCGCAACAGTGAGAGATGATCTGAACATCACTTGCACCTTGAACAGTGAGCCGACTCAAGATTCGCCAAAGGTAAACTACGGTAGTGTAAAAACATTTTAAATATTACACAGATATATAATATGATGACAAAAATCCAATTTTTAACAACATATTTACTTGTTGTTCTTCTTTGAAACAATACAATAGGCCTACTAATGTCTCCTGATGATATTCATGAAATCGTAATTGTCATTTGTCATCAACTTCATACGTCTTTATCACATATCAAATATACTACTGCGGGATCATTATGTTGCAACGTTCAATAATTTACATTGTTTATGAATTATATCCATAGGTCGTACCATACAATCAGCTATGCAGACTAGATAGGAGGAACGTGATGTTCCCCCTAGACTTGACCCAGTGCCCGGATGGCAGTAACGTATCGTTGCTACTGAAGCAAAGGATTACCAGAGACGTTGTTTTTAAAACGGGATTCAAGGGTACGTGTATCTTTCGTTTTTTTGTTTTTTTTTGTTTAGAGAAATAAGGTACTCAGAATTACTCATTTTCGTCCGCGGAGACATTAATTTATTTCATAATTCGTCCATCGATTTTCTGTGATGTCCTAGTTAAGGTCTATTCAGATTATGAAATGTTATTTTCGGCAAAGTAAGACATTTAGATTTAACGGGGAACATGGATACGGAAGAATTTTCTCAAGTTGGCATGCACCTGCATTCGTTTATTATTTACAATGCTGCATATTTTGAAGTTAGCACCCTGTATGGTTTATCGTTTGTTTTATTGTCATGTTGATGCGTCAAACATGCTCTGCTTAAGGCGACTGTCTCATAATGATATTTTCATTTCCTTTGCCATGCCATAATGCTATTTACATAACATACATAACAAGACACACGATATTTCAATAAGCAATATGATAACTGTTTAATTGTCGCATTCGCATCAGTATATTCGTTGTTATTTCTTTTAGATGATGATGTCTCAACGGTTGATGTTGCTAGTTGTGCTCGCCCGAGTCCCTCCAAGGACACTCTTTCCAGCGTAACCCACGGGTAAGTAGGGGACGAAAAGACAACAATGACGTAAGAAACTCAGAATAAAAGTACAGAAAACAGCAATATAGCTTGTGAGTTTTGACACCCGCTTTTTACTATATTGGAAGAGAGTGAATATGGAATTATATACTAACGTCTTGTGTGTTGTTCTTACTTGGCTCCCTCAGGCATCCCTCTCCCCCTGGCCACCCGCAAGCTTCAAATCTGAATCAATGCGAGACTTAAAATTTACTTGTCTAAATCGAATAATAAGTATTACATGCCCTAGCCCTTATATAGAAGCAAATTAGTTTACCTAGCCTATACGGTAACATATGAGAATACGTATGAAATGTTAATGCATGAAAAACATACTCTTCACAGGCATGACAGGTCTCTAGAGATTGTGACCGAGGATGAGCTGTACGACCTGTCAGAGAATTTCCCTCACAACAAATTCCGCCGATTCTGTCATCATCTTAACGGTGTGGATTACAACGTGGCCGAAGCCATTTTAACTCGCTTTAATCACGACTTTAGTGAAGCCACACGAAAAGTCCTTGCAGACTGGAAGACGCGAACTGGTGGTCATCGAGGTGACCTCGATGATGCCCTAGAGAAGGCCGGTGCAGGTGGGATGAAATAATACCCAAGGAGCAGAGAGAAAGAATTATTACTTGAACACCTAAAGTGCCAAGTACTTGCAAAGCAGCAATGGCAATATAAGTCATGCCCATCGCATTGTACAGTGACATGTATGCGTATGGGAATCTGACGTTCAATGCATGTATTTTAATCTTCAATTTGCCTGTTTATAGATCTTTGTATTAGTCCTCACTATTTAGTCATTTGACTTTGGCCTTCCAATCAAAGCGACACTTAGAGATTAGGGCATTGGCACTGGGTGCATATTGAACTTGCACTTTTAGTTCCTCATACCTCCATGAGTGTTTAAAGTACCATGTATATAATGTGTAGCTCATAATTGCAGTCAGCAAATAAATATTACATTAATGAACAAATGTGTCAAAATTCATTATATCTATTAATATTATTTTCGAAGTAGCATTTGGTTTGACATTTTATCATGGCTTTAGAAGTTTAAATAAAGGCATGTTTGTGCCGATTACCGTATTCAAGAGTAATATAGTCATCACTATCAATTAAAACGCCTGTACTCTCACCAAATGACAAGTCGGTCTTGTCATTTTTGATTGATCTAGCTTCATGTTCGGGCTCCTAATTGTCCATAATCCATGGACTTTTGGCAGTTCCTTCTTCTGGTAAGGCGCCAAGACTGAAGACGTCTTCTCTGAAATAGTAACTGATATTTCCTTATGACGTACATTATATTTCGCTTCCTGTTTTCATTTTAAGACCATAAACATTCTTTTGCAAGGTAGAACACATTGAAAATATATTAATTTTATGGTAAGTGCAATTTCGACACATTTGTTCATGTTATATTCTCAATTATGTTAATATACAATGAACTACACTACTTGTATACTATTTCCGTTACCTAATTTTAGTTTAACTTATTATTTCATCATACATCTAATGGAAAACATATAAGTACATTTACGTGTTGTGGACCATGGATGTACAAATGTCCATAATTGTACAAAGAAATCTCAATCTGAATTCGATATCCGTCTGTGACGATAATTGGTTAGTATTAGCTGTTTAGTGCCTTTGAAAGGGAGCTTTATTTGAGGTGGTCATTTCAATATGATATGATATGGGTAATGGGTTGTATATCACAAATCTCAAATAGTGATGATTGTAATGTATAATATCATGAAGTGTGGTATATACAGGTTATGAATGTCTTACAATTTGCGTAAAATGTTAAATATTTAAATATTTACCTTAAATATAATTGGAAATTCATCTGTTTCAGTATTATTAAAATAATGCCAAGTATTAATGATCTATATATCATAACTTTTATACCAAATTTATTCATGACTGTAATTTACAATATATGATTTTTTGTATTCCTATACTGATATTCAAGATAATACAATACGTATACAAAATATGTGCAATATAGTGATTGTGTCCATGTAAATATGTTTTTATATATTCTGTGTATGCGTAAAGTTGTATTATTCTAACACGAAATAGCTCGTTTTCATCATTTAGCATTTGTATTGACTTTTTTAAAATCTTGTATTAAATCATATTGTATTCAAGTCAACTGAAGCGTAATTCTCCTTTCTATTCTCTTTCCAGGTATCATGATATTTGTGTTATTATGCTCAATCTATGCATCAATGAACAAATGTTTTAATTATGTTTAAACCATGTCATATTCTCTCTATATATATATACGTCTAATTCCAGTTCGTCAAATACATTATTGTTTTAAGATATTGTATATACCGAGATAATCATTGCTAAGGAACATGTATTAAACAAGCATATTTATAATGTGTATAAAGTATACATAATGGAACGATGCAAAGAAAATGATTGTGGAGTAAATTCTATTTAAAACCATTTTGCCAATAATTTGCAGAATATCTACTGGAAAAGGAAAAATGCAAAATCATTCACTTATTTTGTTTGGTTCTTTGTAAAAAAAGAAAATAACAACATACAATTAAGTGTTATCCTTTACACAAAAATACGATTAATTTTCTGTTTTCAATGTAGTAAATTGTGTAAACATATATGAATAAAATGTTTAAATGATGTTTAAAATGAATATAACTGAATTGAAATACTATTCACAGACAGAGCATGGAGTAATAACAGCTCAAGTCCAAATTTTACCAAGTGCTTTCACTTATTTCCTCGTGTGAAATTACTTATCATAACGTAATATACGCCACGCGTACCCAGGATTTTTTTAAGGGGGGGGGGGGGGTTATTTTGTAAAAAATGTTAAGCCGAGACCAAGTACCTTCAAAATGTTCGAGACCGAGACCAAGTACCTTCAAAGTTCAAAATTCAGAACCCCTCTCAATGGGGGGGGGGGGGGGGGGGGGGGGGGGGGGGTTTTCATAAATTTGTTTCGAGGCCGAGATCAAGCACTATCAAAATTTTCGAGACCGAGACCAAGTACTTTCAAAGTTGAAAACCTCTCTCAGTGGGGGGGGGGGGGGGGGGGGAGGGGGGGGTCCGTAGAAAATTTTCGAAGCCGAGACCAAGTACCTTCAAAATGTTCGAGACCGAGACCAAGTACCTTCAAAGTTCAAAATTCAGAACCCCTCTCAATGGGGGGGGGGGGGGGGGGGGGGGGGGTGTTCATAAATTCGTTACGAGGCCGAGATCAAGCACTATCAAAATTTTCGAGACCGAGAACAAGTACCTTCAAAGTTGAAAACCTCTCTCAGTGGGGGGGGGGGGGGGGGGGGGGGGGGGGGCGGGGGGGGGGTCCGTAGAAAATTTTCGAAGTCGAGACCAAGTACTTTCAAAATTTTCGAGACCGTGACCAAGTACCTTTAAAATTGAAAACCCTCTCAGGGGGAGGGGGGGGGTCCGTAAAAAAAAATTTGAAGCCGAGACCAAGTACTTTCTACATTTTCGAGCCCGAGACCGGTCGAGACCGCTTAAAAGTAGTCTCGAGACCGGCTAACAATTTTAAAGGGGGGGGTGGGGCCTTTAAACCCCCCAAAACAGCAATTTTTTGGACAAGGGGGGGGGGGGGGGGGTTTGAAGCCCCCAAACCCCCCCCCCCTTTTGTGTACTCCTATGAATATACGTGTACAAACTATTACCCAATCGTGATAGCAAGGCTTTTTACTTTGCGTACCAAATCACTTTGAATGGCAGGTGTTTGCTATGAGAAAACAACAACGGCTATTTTTGAAATACATTTTGTTTTCAACCATTCAATACTGTATTAGCTGATTGTTTTAAGTAATGTGTTTGTGTCCCTGATATATAGGGGGGGGGGGGGGGGAGGGGGGGGGTCCGTAGAAAATTTTCGAAGCCGAGACCAAGTACCTTCAAAATGTTCGAGACCGAGACCAAGTACCTTCAAAGTTCAAAATTCAGAACCCCTCTCAATGGGGGGGGGGGGGGGGGGGGGGTGTTCATAAATTCGTTACGAGGCCGAGATCAAGCACTATCAAAATTTTCGAGACCGAGAACAAGTACCTTCAAAGTTGAAAACCTCTCTCAGTGGGGGGGGGGGGGGGGGGGGGGGGGGGGCGGGGGGGGGGGGTCCGTAGAAAATTTTCGAAGTCGAGACCAAGTACTTTCAAAATTTTCGAGACCGTGACCAAGTACCTTTAAAGTTGTAAACCCTCTCAGGGGGAGGGGGGGGGGTCCGTAAAAAAAAATTTGAAGCCGAGACCAAGTACTTTCTACATTTTCGAGCCCGAGACCGGAAATCTTCGCAAAATTTTGGGGCCGAGACCACGGTCGAGACCGCTTAAAAGTAGTCTCGAGACCGGCTAACAATTTTAAAGGGGGGGGGTGGGGCCTTTAAACCCCCCAAAACAGCAATTTTTTGGACAAGGGGGGGGGGGGGGGGTTTGAAGCCCCCAAACCCCCCCCCCCCCTTTTGTGTACTCCTATGAATATACGTGTACAAACTATTACCCAATCGTGATAGCAAGGCTTTTTACTTTGCGTACCAAATCACTTTGAATGGCAGGTGTTTGCTATGAGAAAACAACAACGGCTATTTTTGAAATACATTTTGTTTTCAACCATTCAATACTGTATTAGCTGATTGTTTTAAGTAATGTGTTTGTGTCCCTGATATATACTTCCATTGTCTATCTGTAGGATTGAAATGAGCATAGAGAGTCCAATAAGGCTTTCAATTCTAGAAGAAAAAATGTAAAATAGGACTCAATGTATATGCATTGGAATGGCTATTCAGAGACAGAGAATTGAGTTATAGCATTATTAGCAGGTCATAATTCTACCAAGTGCTTTCACGTATTTTGTTCGTGTACAATTAGTTTACCTCTTTCAGACTGAATATACATGTACAATATATTCGTTCTAGCAAGATCTTTTACTTGCGTACAAAATCACTTTGAAAGGTAAGTTTTTGCTTATAACAAAACAACAATGTCTATTTTGGAAATTAATCTTGTTTTTAACAGTTCATAATTACCTTTTTTTTAACAAATGGGTTTGTGCCCCTTATTTACAATACCATTGTCTTTATACAGGATTTGAATGAGCAATGGATTCTAGAAGAATCCTTATGAATTAGGATTCAAATATGTGGGTGGTTATTATTTAAATGAAGTAGATAAACCCATTGCAGTGACGTCACTGTTGTGCAACGGAAACATGTAAAGGACAATATTGCAGATAGCAGCAGTCGTATGCAAGTGGGTAAAAGGAAGCGCCATGTTGGTTTGGGCATGTAAGCAATTACGGTATGTACACCATCAAATACACAATTATATCATGAGATATGATAATATTGATTTCAAATAGTACAAAGTGTCACATTAGTATTCCTTGTTGCTGATTCTGAATGTGTTTTTCTTAATAATGTTCACGTTTAATTGGTCACGCGTATAAATCGGTGGCTTCGTTGAATTATAGACCAATTACATGTTGATTTGGGAAATAAGGAGTTATGATAAATTGTGTTGTATAAATGATGAACAGTGAACAAAAAGATTAGTAAGTGCAATCTATTTTGAAATATAATATTGTATGTTGACTCAAAATATGTTGAGTTGCATGAGGTGGAGATAACTATTGATTTTTGTGGAAATGTTGATTGCCTATTTCATTAATTAGAAAATAATTTAATGGGGATCGAAGCGTTCCGTGTAGTCTATGCAAATATGAAATTAATAGTGACATAAACATTGTTTATAAGGAATAATGACTTTATGTACATATTTGTGGTTTTATACGATATACACATTATTATAATGGATAATGAAATATAAGTATGACTAAATTGATCGGTCTCATGAAAATGAATATTGTATCCGTTCACAAGATACATTGTTTATTGTCTCATATGATATACATCAAAATTTAATTATTGATGATGATTTGTATTTATTCGACTATAAATCAGTCAAACGGAAATGAATATTCTACACAGATTTGTCATGAATTGCATCATTCTGTTATATTAATGAATGTGCCTGTTTGTTTGACCGTTTTGTAGTCTGTCTATGTATCATTTATTGTTGTATTGATAATAATGTCATATTGTTCAAATTATATTATAATAATTCATGTTTACAAAAACAGAATTTCCAGTGTTTCACAAATACAAAAAATGGAAAGGTAATTAAATTGACCGTTTATACAATAAATGTTATGCATGATAAAGTATTTTGAAGTCATACGATTTAGTGGTATTATCTGATATTCTAGACTAAAACAAATTGTGTATGCCACGTTTATACTTTGATGTAATTGTATTCTTAATTCCATTCACAATAATAAATATTATATTATGTAAAGTTTATCTAACGAGTTGTATGTTCTTCTTTAAAGTTTATTTTATTTATATACGACAATGATACTGCAAGTTCGCCTTTGTTGTCGGCATTCTCGATAAACTGGTATATCTATAGTATAAAATGTACAATACAAATGCCCACATTAACATATTCATTCAACAACTGTATAATATTCTATTTCACTCTAGAAAAAACACAACAAACAATAACAGGAAATAACTTTGCTACATCCATCGCCCTACAACCATTCATCCAAACCCATCGGCACACACCTACAAAGAGCACAAACCCTCACGTCAAACCCCCTTCGGTAACATCTACTCGCATTTCCATTAAAAACAACTCAAAGCAGAATGATGTCTACTTGTTCCCACCATTTTATACGTAAACTCAATTTACCTCTTGGAATTGCTAATTTTTTCCATCTTCTTCATGATGTTTATAACCAAAACTCATTTTTACTTCTCTTCGTATAGATGGAAGCACTCACCTTATTCTTGAAGAGAAAATTATATATTTAAACAGCAACAAAATGTAGAATTACATGCCCTTATGTTGTACTATTATGATACACAAAGGGTCGAAAAAATAAGGCAGAATATTTGATGCGCATGCGCATGAACGCGATCACGCAAGAATCCTCGCAGCACTGATAAAGATATAACAATAGGAATGAAAATGAGAAACTAAAGCTGTTTTACTATTACTATTATATTATAGTAATTAAAACCGAAACTGTGTACCCTGTTTAACACATCAATATGGTATCCCCCTATAGCGCCGCCAACGAGAGTTCTGCGCAATATCATTGGTCTGATTTTTCACTGGGAGCGTTCTGATCAATAGCACCAGAGCCGTATATGAAGCGCGCCATCTATCAGCTTCGCGCAACCAATCTCGTCGTGTGATGGCGGGTGAAAGGTGTATTTAATCACAGTGAGTATAAATGAGTCCAGAAACCAAGACTAACCATCGATATAACAAATATTTGATATAACAACAGCGCGCTCTTCATGAAGCCAGCGACAGTGTGAAAAGAACACCCGAGACAAAAGTGCTCCATTCACTCGCGTGAATCGATTTACGCGGGTGAATTGAGCACTTGTTTTCTTGGGTGTATTTTAAGATATTTGTGGCGGCTTCAACGTCGCGCATTCGGCAGTGTGCAGCGTGCTATATCCAGTGTGGATATCGTTGAGACTAACCCAGGAGTAGAAATGGCTACATTGGCCGAGATAGTAAGCTTTATATAAGCACGGAAACATATGCGAGACATTAAAGGGGTAGTACAATTTTGGTAAGGCTGAGCTTAAAGGGGCCCTGCAACCCAAATGCATGTTGACCTCTGTTCATCTGTATTAGTGTACACATTCAATATTTGTTAACGGTTTGACCAAAATATGTTTTTCATTTGTTTAAACATTTTATCATTTATTTGTCTTCATGTTGCTAAGCCCCACCTCCTAAAAAACGCTCCAGAGCAAATTCTATTGTTGACCTGCAGTGACATAATTTGTCAATCACTGGTCAGCTACCATGAGATTAACAAAAGATGAAAGTACAAAAAGAACATCCACACAAAAGCATGCCCTGCATACCTCCATGCAATAGCTTAGACAGTGCTTTTCTTCTGACATAGCAACAGCTATTGTAATTGAAGTTGTGTGAGTTGGTATTCTATTCAACCGTGTGATGCTATTGTGATTAGCCTAATCACAATTTGTGTGGAAGTTCTTTTTGTACCTTCACCTTTACAATCATAGTGGGGATATAATATATTTACATGACTGCATGTGCAAAGATGGATATCACCTTCTGGCAAATACATTTTGGCGACAGATGCTGTTGGTCTCCGAGCTGCCACAAACTTTGAATTTCCTTGTTTCTAAACTAGAATACATAGATTAAAGGGACAGTCCCTCTTTTACAAAACGTCTGAACAGTTTCCAGTTGACGGATGGGGATGAATGAAACACACAAAAACAAAATCAGATCGAACAGCCCTATAATTTGGATTCTTCGAATGAAAAACGAATGCGTCCCTCCATCAGACTATATATCGGTCAATAAAAGAGTTTAACTGATTTAGCATAATATTACAACTATATGGCTTGGCTCGACCGGTGGCTTGGCTCGACCGTGGGTTTCGAATCAACCGGTGGGGGCCGGATTGTAGGGGAGTGTCATGGCGACGTATCGTACGCTGGTTCGGTAGGCGGACCGAACCAGTGTCCCGTTGATTGGTTGAGTGCCCGTGTGCACCGGCCAATCGACGCGGCCCGTTTTTGACCTATCGGGTACGTGCTCGCTTATATGAGATTCTGCGTTGGGAGCCACGGTAGAGCATACATACCGATTGTCTACATTAGATAATATCATTTGACAAAGTATTGCAGCGGCATACGAAACGTCATGATCTTTTAGATTCCTAGTTTGACCATACATTGCGAGACAAACGAATATCACTAGCGATATTATTTCCGATACTATATCCGCAATGGATAATATATTTAAAGGTTATTGATTGAACATACGGGCGCCCTGCCCTGAAATTCATACGTAGATATGAGCGTTGTAGCAAGAAGGTGGCTTGGCTCGACCGTGGGTTTCGAATCAACCGGTGGGGGCGGATTGTAGGGGAGTGTCATGGCGACGTATCGTACGCTGTTTCGGTAGACGGACCGAACCAGTGTCCCGTTGATTGGTTGAGTGCCCGTGTGCACCGGCCAATCGACGCGGCCCGTTTTTGACCTATCGGGTACGTGCTCGCTTATATGAGATTCTGCGTTGGGAGCCACGGTAGAGCATAAATACCGATTGTCTACATTAGATAATATCATTTGACAAAGTATTGCAGCGGCATACGAAACGTCATGATATTTTAGATTCCTAGTTTGACCATACATTGCGAGACAAACGAATATCACTAGCGATATTATTTCCTATATATTGTACTTATTCTTGTAAAGGTATGTCACGGAAAAAAATCTCAAAAATGAAGAATATGTAATTACATGTAGTCAGTTTAAGCGAGGTTTGGTTATTTTGCCTAGTGTGCGGTCATGCTATTCTTATTTGTGCGCTGGTCACTTAGCTAGCGCGGGTAACGTAGGGGTCACGCATAGCGTTGTTGTACTTTATGGAATCTGTGTACGAACTTCCTCACTGGGTGAATATACGTATAATGCACAATTAAAATTGGACGACGGTTTATTAGTTTTAGGTCTATAACTCCACGAAAAGGAGATTTCAAGCCCTAATTTTTTCAGGCATGCTATTAAATGACATTTTCTTTCATATAAGACAATAACCTCGCAACTTTTGAAATTTGGCTTGCAAAAGAGGGAATGTCCCTTTAAGGGGGGGGGGGGGGGGGCGGGCGTAGAAAGAGTTCACATAGCCCGGCCGTTGTAGAGGCTGTTTTACAACAGTATACAGGCATGCGCAAATTCTTTTGACTTTTGAAAACGGGTTACTTCGTCTTTAATCTATGCTCATTTAGCCATGGAGTGATGGATATCTCTGATTTTCATATGGTTCATTATGCAACATACCAACAAGCAGAAGAGCACCCTAAAGGCCATTGTAAATTAAATACTTGCGCCCCATGGGATGCATGCAGACGTGTACCCTAAGGATACAGGTAAGTACTCCTAAAAGTACTCCCCTTGAAAACCGGTTGGGCTACGTACAAAGTCTATGGGAAATCCAGAATATCGAAAGGAACGGGTTAAATTAGATTACGGCTCGCGAACCATTTCATTATGTGTCTTATATTTGGTTAAAGTGATGCCTGTAAAGTGTCTAACTCCACGAAAAATACTTGGAGCTTCCTCGTTTCTCTTCTGCCGTGTTGTTTAGCTTATGGTAAGAGAAGAATAAAATAGGGTTAGATTTTTTCAAATGTCCCATTAGTATGAAGATATTTATCATTGAAAATCATTATTTCAAAAGCGTTAGCTAACGCTTTTGATACAAATACAATTGTTATAGCTGAACACGTCCGGCCAGCGAGCGTGGGAAACCTTTCCGATATACGACTGTTGAGCCGAGCGTGCGCACATTCCATGAATTCCGTACCGTCTGTATACACGGGTGCGGATATCGTCAAGATCAAACGGATGATTATTACAAGGACAAAATTACGACAGGCCATCAGTATTCGGTGATAAAATATGAACTCAATATTTTGTTCAATAGTTAAACAGCGTTCGTTTTCTTTCAAACTTTCACAAATCTTTCAATTGCATTTTACAATGATATTGATATAGGATTGAAGTCTCAAATGTCATTTTGTGCAATATCTGACACTTTACACGGATCACTTTAAATCAATCATATCTTCGACTTTGCCCCTACGCGGGCTCCGCCTATGCACACCGTCTCGAGTACCAATTAAAGAGATTCAGTAACTTTATCTGCATCGACTAAAGTTACTTCTCCAGTGACCCTTTAGCTTTTACGTCTTGCTATTTTGCCATATAGACAATTACCCCTAAATTTTCTACTTCGTTATTGATGACATGATGATTTCATTTCAAAATAGTATTGAAATTCATTTAATTCGTTACAAACCGAAAGCAATATTTATAAGGTACCAAATGTCACTTTGAACGTTGCCACATGGGTTTCATTTAACATTCGGATATCACTCACATGACGTTATCAGCACACCGCATGCAGCGGCATAGCGTTGTCGGAATGATTTTATTGGCGTTACTGTTCTTTATTTGTTTAAAGGGGCCCTGCAAACCAAATGCATGTTGACTTCTGTTCATCTGCATTAGTGTACACATTCAATATTTGTAAACGGTTTGACCTAAATATGTTTTGTTTATTTTTAAACATTTTATCATTTTCTTCATGTTGCTAAGCCCCACCTCCTAAAAAAACCTCCAGAGTAAATTATATTGTTGACCTGTTGTGACATCATCTGTCAATCACCGGTCAGCTACCATGAGATTAACAAAAAATGAAAGTACAAACAGAACATCCACACAAAAGCATACCCTGCATACCTCCCAGCTTAGACAGTACTTTTCTTCTGACATAGCAGAAGCTATTGAAATTGAAGGTGTGTGAGTTGGTATTCTATTCAACCGTGTGATGTTATTGTGATTAGGCACTCAGCTTGGGTGAAGGTAACTTCTTTGTAACTGAGTAGTGAATGGCTGATGATGTCACAACACTTCAACAATAGGCTTCACAATATGGAGAAAAATAATTACTGAAATGTTTTTAAATAAACAAAAAATGTTTGGGTCAAATGGTTTACAAATAGTTGATGTGTACACTAATAGAGATGAACAGAAGATAACATGCGTTTAGTTTGCCTGGCCACTTTAAGGATTCTCGACTTTGGCTTTTGGCTTTTGGCTTCGACTTTGGCCCTACTCGAGCTCCGCCTATTTACACCGTCTCGGGAACCAATTAAAGGAATTCAGAAATATTTTATCGGAATCGACTAGACTTACTTCTCTTGTGGTTCTCAAACTTTCAGGCCTTTAAAAAAAAAAACACACATTTACCCCTGTAAGTCCACTTCTTTAATTAAAGGAGTAGTACATTTTTGGTAAGGCTGAAATTTAGTAACCAAAACCTGCACAGTAACATAACAAACTAATATTTATAACCCCACCATGCTCGAAAGGTATACAAAAATAAAAACGACTAAGTAAAAAGCCTGTTATCATTCAAAAAGCGCAATTAAAACACAATAGGTCGCTTTTTAATAAGGCATTGGTTTCAACTATTTTTCATACAAAATTATGCATGTGATGTTTTGTTGAAATAATGATTAAATAGAGAGATCATTTAAAAACCGCTTTTAAATTTTTTTTAAAAAGTGTCACTATTTGTTTATTTTGTTCAAAAAATTTTCGTTTTTATTTGGGACCCAAATAAATACAATCGGATATATTTATTGACATTTTAGCCATTTCTGAACCGATTTTGACCAAATAAAGTTTATTCCGCCATTGAAATTGCATGTTCTTTCAAATTCGAAGCTCAGTTTTTCATTAACTCACGAAAAAATTGTGTTGTGCAGCGCCCTCTCTACCAAAACTGAACTACCCCTTTAAGGTAATATGACTTATTTTGAAATATATAGAGAAAAAGATGTATGTCCTTACAAACTGATGACAATGAGGCAGCAAATCACAGTTTTTATTTTGCCGTATGTCATTCATTTATCAAAGGACTTTCTCATATCGCTCAAAAACATTACCAGTCTACCGTATGCAGTGGATAAACGTGATCGGGCTGATTGTCTTGAGAGCACGCAAATTATTGGGGGTACTGTTCTTTATTTTCAAAGGATTCCCCTATGTTATTGTGTTAGGGGGCACCTGTCCCCAAAGCCCCCCCCCCCCCCACACACATATATACACACACAAACACACACACACACACACACACACACATCCATCCCGGACGCTACACCACTGAGAACTAAATTGAATTATTTGATGCACATGTTGTTAAAACGTGTATTAGTTGTTGCATTTGGCAGCATAGTTTTTAGATCCCTTTAATTAATCTTGTTCGTATATCGTTATAATGAATGCGCGCGTACTCAATACAATATCAGTCACGTATTGATAAGTGATGAATAGTATCTATTTTTCAGCGTCTATATAAGTATGACTCTTTACTTACTGTCAAGTGATCGCTGTATTAAGGGCACACTTAAAACAAAACAAAACGTTTTTCCTATCCCCTTAAACACAATTAGATTCTCAGTCAGACGTTTGTTGGACCACCTTCACCATGTCCACAGAATGATGTGGTGGTATAGGGAAAGTCATAATTATCAAAGAAACACCCATTTATAGTAAATTTGATACTTAGTTTGGTCCTAATCTGATGAAAAAGGGAAGATTCATTCCAAACATGACACATTCTGCATGTGTATTTTGACATTTACCCCCATGTTATGTGTATAATCATGATAAGTACAACGAATGGCAGTTACATTAATGTTAATATAC